>JAVDOI010000010.1:18927987-19000487 GCA_032191485.1 Leptoclinus maculatus
TAAAGCAACGTAGCGTAAAGCAACGTAGCGTAAAGCAACGTAGCGTAAAGCAACGTAGCGTAAAGCAACGTAGCGTAAAGCAACGTAGCGTAAAGCAACGTAGCGTAAAGCAACGTAGCGTGAAACAACGTAGCATAGCGCGAAACAACGTAGCGCGAAACAACGTACTGCGAAACAACGTAGCGCGAAACAACGTAGCGCGAAACAACGTAGCGCGAAACAACGTAGCGTGAAACAACGTAGCGTAGCGTGAAACAACGTAGCGTAGCGTGAAACAACGTAGCGTATCGTGAAACAACGTAGCGTAGCGTGAAACAACGTAGCGTGAAACAACGTAGCGTGAAACAACGTAGCGTGAAACAACGTAGCGTGAAACAACGTAGCGCGAAACAACGTAGCGCGAAACAACGTAGCGCGAAACAACGTAGCGCGAAACAACGTAGCGCGAAACAGCGTAGCGCGAAACAGCGTAGCGCGAAACAGCGTAGCGCGAAACAGCGTAGCGCGAAACAGCGTAGCGCGAAACAGCGTAGCGCGAAACAGCGTAGCGCGAAACAGCGTAGCGCGAAACAGCGTAGCGCGAAACAGCGTAGCGCGAAACAGCGTAGCGCGAAACAGCGTAGCGCGAAACAGCGTAGCGTTTCTTGCTGTGTTTTGATCAGGTTGTAGGTGCTGGGATCAATCGGCCACCGATCAGCTGATATTTGTTCTACATAGTTAGATCAGTGTTGTCTATAAGACGCATTAGACGATGCAACAATTCTGAATTACATTGTTTTTATGGGCACTTTGGCGCCCATTTTAAATTAACTTATAAACATTAAATCAACTTTTTTTTTCCATTTATCAGACTTTTTATCCATTTTCCTTAAAAGTAGAAAGAAACAATTAATTATTGATTTTAGAAACCTGCTTGTTGAGTTCACTGATACTGAGACGCTGATGTTAGCGGAGCAAACTAAACAGTTTGACAAACACTGTTTGACATTTAATGCTCAATTCAGTGATTGTGTGTGTGTGTGTGTGTGTGTGTGTGTGTGTGTGTGTGTCTGTCTCTCTGTGTGCATGTGTGTCTGTCTGTCTCTGTTTGTGTGTGTTTCTGTCTCTGTCTCTCTGTGTGTGTGTGTGTGTGTGTGTGTGTGTGTGTGTGTGTCTGTCTCTCTGTGTGTGTGTGTGTGTGGCCCTCACTCCTGGGTCTGTTGTGGTCTAGAGGCTCTCATTATCCTCAAAGTGTTCACCACCTCAATTAAGTCATTATGGAGACAAACCCGCCGCCGTCACTCTGCTGCCGCTGCTCTTCTTCAGACTCCATGAACAGTCTGATGAGAACAGATAAACGGGACGGAAGGATGCCTGCTGGGAAATACTTTAAATCCCCCCCCCCCCGTTATTGTTTTCCTCGCTTTGAAAAAAGTTGTCTTTATTTCCATCCTGAAACTGTGTCTCTGTCTCCCCCGGTGGGACTCTGCAGAACTGTATAAAGTGACGCTTCTCTCTTCACCCAGCGTCTCTGGTTCAACCAGGAGTCAACCTCTAGTTCTGAAGAGTGAAGTCAAAGCTTCATGTGTTAAAGCTGCATTCTCTCTAATGTCCACCAGGGGGCGACTCCTCTGGTTGTATAGAAGTCTATGAGAAAATGACTCTACTTCTCTCTTGATTTATTACCTCAGTAAACATTGTAAACATGAGTTTATGGTCTCAATCTCTAGTTTCAAGCCTTCTTCACTACAGACGGTCTCGGAGCACATCAGACCCAGCCGGCCTGCGTTGTGTCGATGCTCCTCCCTCAGCTGCTGCTGTGATTGGTATTCATGGTGGAAGACAAGGTTTGTTCTGCAAAAGGAGGATTTGTCCTAAATATAACTTCAAAGGAGGCGCGCCTCCGCCGGTCCCGTCGTTCTGCAGAGGAGAGGAGGCTTTTATCTCCCTGTTGTGTGGCGCTCGGCTTACAGCTCGGATGTTTCTTCTTGTGTCTCTGTGGACATCAGACAGGTGTCTGTGCAGCAGAACACCAGCAGCATGTGAAATAAACAGGTTTACTTCTGTTAACACAACTAAAAGGCCTTTTCTCTCCTGCATGTTGGAATTAAAACACGCCTTCATGTGCAGATTAAACAGTGTTTGTATGCAAATTCTGATTTACTGAATCAAACTTTGATGTTGAAACAAACTAAATGAAAAGACTTTAGAGGAATACATTCAGTGTTTCTCTTTTTAGTTCTAACAGCATTCAAAATGAATAAAAACATTAGCAATGCTGACATATTTAAATTCATTTTGGGAAGTTTGATAACTAGTATTCTAGATTAACTTTATTTACACACCTTTCATGAACAGAATGCAGCAAAGTTTACAGAACAAAGTTTCTCTCTTGTTCATCCTGCTCTTTATGCGTATACTTCAGGAGGCGGGCGACATTTACTTGCCGATATATTGGATATTCATGATGATTTCCTCCTGACGTGTCGGTCTGACCTGCAGAGCTTCACCTGAGGGTAGAATCATCTCACTGTTTGTGGCGCAGACGCATTCATAGCTTAGAACTACAGCTCCCATCATGTTTAAGATGTAGATGTTCGTCCATCTTGTTCAGCGCTGTGTCGAGTATTTGTTTTTAGAGACACCGTAGTGGTCCAGACGCTCTGTTTCTATGCACGTGAGATGCTGTTTGTGAGGCCTGAGGAAGAGGAGGAGGATTTCTATTCACGTTTATTGTAGAGTTCGAGTGATAAGAGGAGACACGGGATGTGTTGGAGCTGCAGCGATTAGTCCGTTAATGGATGTGTTGGTTGGCAGTAACTGTGCTTTGATAATGGATTCATTGTTCTATTTCAGCCCCTCAAATAGTGATAAACATCACGTCAATAGAAACATTTAACAGCTTAAAGTGTTACTTGGTTAATTTAGTACTTTATTGAGTAAAAACCGTAAACATTCTCTGCTTCTAGTTTAGCTGCTTTTCTTAACTGATTATCTTGGAGACAAGACATTTGAAGACGTTTCACTCGTCGTTTATAACCCGACGTCGTTTATCTCGTCTGAATATATCAAAGTGAACATCAGGAGCTAACAGATGTTTCTCTCAGCGTGTTCCAGAGGTGGAGGACTTGATGGACCTCTTTCATTCCTTCAAACAGCTTCTCTAAAACATATTTGTTCATCTCCAGAAACATCTCTACTCCAGCTTCACTCACTGTTGGATGGTTGGTTTGTCTTCAGCGCACAGAGCTGCTGGTTATATTGTCATATTCTGAATGATAGTGGAACGTGAGTGTAAATGTGCTCGTTGTTGGCGATAAAGGGGTCAGCGGTGATGTCGGGTCTGTGTCGGGTCTTTCAGGGTCTGAGGACGGGTGTAACCGGCACCGCAGCACAGAAACAACCAGCAGTTGTTTCCTAAACGTCCTAAAACGTCTCTGAAAAATTTCCTAAAATGTTCTCTAAATGTCCTCACTTGTCTAGATACTGTCCTCATGTTCTAAATATGTCCTCACGCCAAAGGTCTAAAACCTCCAAAAACTAGTCCTCGCAGAGATAGAAGCTCAAACACGAACACACACACACAGTTACACAACAGCAGAGGCCCACACACACTTCCACGTATGCAAATAGACACTGTGCACACACACACACACGCACATTTTAAAAATTCCTAAATTCCTTCAACAGCTCTCAATCAATCTGCATAATTGCGCTCCAATCAGGATGATTAAAACACCTTCAACCCAACACACACACAGAAAACATTCATGTCATCTGTCTTATGTGTGTGCGTGTGCGTGCGTGTGCGTGCGTTTGTGTGTGTGCGTGTGTGTGCAGGGTGTGTGTGTGCAGGGTGTTTAACATTGTATCGAGGAGGTTTCGAGTGTTTTTAGCCGTTTGGACTCGATGCAGCAGCTTCTTCTGCAGCCTCCAGCAGATCTGCTGCTGCTGCTGGCGATGGGAAACACAAACACTGCAAGGTCAGAGATGACAGTCAGTGTGTGAGGGGAGGGGGGGGGGGGAGAGAGAGGGTGGAAACACAGAGAGAGAGAAAGAGAGAGAGAGAGAGAGGAGTCGAGGTCTACCTGGCAGGCCGTCCTCAGCTTTCGCCTCCGACAAGATGGATTCAGAGAACAACGAGTCTGGTAGGGGGGCTGCTTTTTAAGTTCTGTGAGAGTGTGAGTGTGAGTGTGAGTGAGAGAGAGAGAGTGTGTGACCATGAGTGTGTGTGTGTGTGTGTGTGTGTGTGTGTGTGTGTGTGTGTGTGTGTGACCGTGACAGAGTAACTCAGGCTAACAGAGTCCAGGTCTGCGTCTCGGTTAAACGAGCCGACCGGCCATTGATCCGCTCTCCGTCTGAACCGTCGTCGTCCCAACCGTCCAATCAGCTGCCTGCTTGGTTCCCCTCTTGACTGACGCACCTCGAGAACCAAACGGTGCGACGGCACAGATTATCACGTCGTCATAACCGGTGGGGGGGGGGGGGGGATGACGCAGATGACTCGTCGCTCCTGTTGTTTTTATGAATTTCAGCTCATGCAGTGTCTGCACTCACTTATACTGTAAGCTAATTATTAGCTTTAATGTTTTCAGGATGTATCACATGAATATTATTGGAGGAGTTTTTGTTTTTGTGCAGACCATTGTCGATCCGTACTGATCCTCACGGTTTAATTCCACAGTTTAACGTTAACCATCACAGTGTAAATAAAGCTTTACCGACGATGGTTCTCCTCCAATACTCAGTAGAACATGTGTTTCTAGTCTCTGGTCTCTGATAATGTTTCATTGTAAACAACCAATCAGTGTTTAAACCAACAGGAGGAGAGCTAGTAACGTTAGCAGCACCGCTAACGGCTAACCAACGGAGGTTCACTTCAGTTACATTATGATACCTTCAGGCTCTGCTCAGGGAAAATTTGTTTTGGGCAAAGTTGTTTGAAGAAGAGGATTTTTTTTAAATTAGCCAACGCTGCTAACATCGGGGCTAACCGGGGCTAACCACCTCCGGTTCTGAAGAGTGAAGTCAATGTGTTAAAGCTGCATTCTCTCTAGTGTCCACCAGGGGGCGACTCCTCTGGTTGTATTGAAGTCTATGAGAAAATTACTCTTCTTCTCTCTTGATTTATTACCTCAGTAAACATTGTAAACATGAGTTTATGGTCTCAATCTCTAGTTTCAAGTCTTCTTCAATACAGCATGATGTTCATTTAGTAAATGATGGTCCATTTAGAGTCAAACAGACCATAAAGCAGGGGATGCTTTAGGGCGGGGCTACACAGTGATTGACAGGTCTCTACCAGAGACGTATACGTCGTCTCTACGTCACTCCTCCTCAGTCCAGATATGGTCACTTCCTGTTCACTGGTTGCAAAAAAACAAGATGGCGACAGCGAAATCTGCAAACTCGAGGCTTCAAGACGTCCACAAACCAATGAGAGACGTCACGATGACTACAAGTGGTCGCGTCACTTTGTCGTTCACCTCTGAATTTTTGTAACTTGGCGCACATGATCAGAGTGAAAAATCATATTTTACAACTAATGCCAATTCATTTTTAGATGCTTTAGAAACAGAAGGTCTTAAAAATCTACATTTAAGTAAATATTAAGGACCCAAACAGCACATTCAGCCTTTGTTTCTTTATGATACTTTTAATTCTTGACTTGTATAAAGGTAATAAAGTAGTCCATGAATATGAGATATGAGTTTACAGATAATTACAGTCCCTCCTCTTCATCATAGTGGAGGTTAGTTTAAAGGCGTTTTCCAGGTTTCACTCGTTGTCTTCTTGCTTCTTGACATTTCATTTTGTTTGTCCGTCCTCTTAATCATGCAGTGAACAGGACGTTGAGTATAAATGCCTCTGTTTGTGCTCGTGTCTCACGCCATCAGCTGAGGCTGTGTAAACAAAGCTGTAGCGACGTCATCGGCCTCAGTTGGATGACCTTCATCGTAACACAAACTACATCCAGTAAACTCAGAGATGTGTTTCTTTTGGTATGAATCTGTATTCTGGAGGTTTCTCCTCTTTCTGTCGCTCACTCTGAGCTGATATTAACGTGACCGTAACACTCCTCAGACCGGTAACCGCCAGAGTCTCAGACGGAGTCCACAGGTGAGTCTGAGCATGAAGGAGGGCTCGCGGTGGTTTGGGGTGTTTTGGGCGTTCGTCCTTGTGCTTCAGGCCGGCAGATGTTTTGATTGGCGGCAGCGCTGAAGCACCAGAGGTCATCTGTTGCCTTTCATGCTCAATTAAGTCAATCTCTCTCTCTCTCTCACACACACACACACACACACACACACACACACACACACACACACACACACACACACACACGTGTTTGTACTTCTACACTTGTGAGGACCCTCGTTGTAACGCGTGTCTGACTAAATGAGTAAACCTTAACATGAGGAGAGGACATCATGTGCAAAAGAAATGTCCTCACTGTGTATACAATTCAAATTCATTCATGTATGATGCATGTAACAGACACAAATGCAAAGACAAGTACACACAGGAAGAACACACACGTCAGAATAGCTGACTGTAAAATATACAGACCTGCACACACACACACACACACACACACACACACACACACACACACACACACACACACACACACACACACACACACACACACACACACACACAGTAGCTGACTGCAACAATCAGCTGACAGCAGGAGGAGATCTTTACATACTGTGACATGCATTCATTTTCTCTCTCACACACACACACACAAAAATACTGTACATTTATTATTTAAATAAACAAATAAATCTGTACATTTTAAGCTATGTATCTCACAAAGATAATAAACTAGTCTAAGTTGACGCCAGAATCATTTTTCTAAGTTACTGACGGGAGGCATTTTATGCTTTTGTGTTCATGTTTATGTTTGCCGAAATAAGTATAACAGCAAATATTTCACCTGTTTTTTGGGGAGGTGACTGGCCCTTTAAGATATTTGTTATCCTACATTTTAACATCTGCATTATTTACATCGTTAGAGTCTGAGATCTATGATTGGCTTTGCAAACAAGTGCTTCTTTTTATCATTGTGCATATATTGATAATCATTATGTTAATAATACGAATTATAATAATAGATTTTCACTTTACATGATAAAAACAGAAACCATAAAAGCAAGAACAATAAAAGCTAATAAATGACATTATTACAGTAAAAATAGACAATTAATATCCATAACAATGAATCAAAGGTTAAAAGCAGATTTAAATCGGTGAGTTTGACGATATGACCATAAATAACTGAGAAGCCACCTGAGGGTCAGAGTGTTGATTCAAATACAGATTCTGTTGAGTTATTAATGCTTTCTTAATGCAGATATTGTCTGTGGAGTCAACACAACGGTCAGTGAAATGATCCACGGCCTCAGCTTCTGTCTTACCCTTCTAGTTTTTATTCCAGTTGTTCCTCAGAAAGTCATTTGAGTTCATCGATGCTGAATTCATTTGAGGGATTATGAATCTGTTCTTTCCGTCGGTCCATTGATCTCCCTGTACCCTCGACATGTGATGTTCTTATTTTGTGCTGGAGTAGTTGTGAAGTAGTGCGACTGCAACTTATCCGCTAAAGTTTTCCAACAAAAAGTTTCCTTCCCGATGACTCTAGAATTAAATGAAAGCAGAGCTCAAGGGGGGAAATCAGCAGTTTGGTCGGTGCAGATGGGATCAGAATGAACAAGTAGCTGAAGTTATAATTACAATTAACCTACTTTGCATGGATAAACTGTCCAAATGGGGCTCAGCGCTAAAATTACTTCCCTCGCTTTCCTTCCTCCAAAATGTGGTGACAACATTGAATCCTACTGCCAGGACTTCACTAACATCTCAGTGGATAAACAAATGTGTTGAAGTTGCAACAAATCCAAATCAGATATTTGTAACATTGCCGGTCTCTGCATCAGATCGACTCGTCTTTCAGTCTGAAACCTCTCAGCCAGAAAATGAAATGTGATTCTTCTGTCCAGAGAGTAAAGAAATCCCTCCGTCTCCCGTCCGTCTTCTACTTTTATTTCTTCCTGACCTATATTGTACATTAACATTTTCAGACATTTTGCTGACATTTCACTTCCATCTGCAGACGTTAAGCTGACCGTGAGCTTTGATTTGTAGGTTTCTGTCTCAGCTGACTGACACTGAGGAAGGTCACAGTCACAGCAGGAGTTCTCTTACTTCTACTTGAGGAACATTTATTTAATAAATCAGACTTCAAAGTGTAGTTTTCATACGTTTAATTCAGTGCAAATCTATAGCACATAGATAATGATAACTGAAGACAAAGTAGCTGATGTTGGTGAGGTTGTTTTCCTCACTAGCAGCTCAAAATTCTATCAGTCGATCAACCAACAGTTAGGTTTAGACAACAAAACCAACAGTTGGGTTTAGGCAACAACACCAACAGTTAGGTTTAGGCAACAACACCAACAGTTAGGTTTAGGCAACAATACCAACAGTTAGGTTTAGACAACAAAACCAACAGTTGGGTTTAGACAACAACACCAACAGTTAGGTTTAGACAACAACACCAACAGTTGGGTTTAGGCAACAACACCAACAGTTAGGTTTAGACAACAACACCAACCATTGACTTTACATTGGCATTATTTTCATGCTGAGGGACCTTGTACATGAAAGCAAATAGATTATATTTTGTACGTATTTTACAGACTTTCATCATACTGTGCTCGTTTATTTCCCAAAACAGTTTGTTGCACAGTTTAGCTGACTCTAATCTAGGTTTAGAGAGGAATGAATCAAAGTAGAAAGTTAAAGTCAGGTTGTAGTTCAACATGTAGAATCCATGTTTAGAATGAATCCTAGACAACGGTTACATTCATCTGTGTGTACAATAAAGCAGGAAGTTAACTGATGAAACTGATGTTTAAAGTTTTAAAGCCGGAGTCCTGATCTCTCGTTTCCCAATATAATCGGGGTAAATTGAACCTGCCGTGTTTCCCAGACTACCGAGTTCCTGGAGTCTCTCTCTCTCTCTCTGCTGCGGGAATTAATTGATAGTCCTAACGCTATCAGTTCAATTCAGTCTCTGGCAGATCGAGAAGATTTGATTGCTGATGGAGATTCATTCAGAGGCAAATCCCGGTTAATTGGATTTGCTCCGGTTTAAAAGACACACGACTCCTTTTTTAAAATGCTGGTTCTGAGTCCTCATAAAGCTCACTGATGCAGCAGATACACCTTCTGTATTCAAACATGTAGAAGTTATGTCAGGACATACTGTATGTTTTTATACTAAAATGATTTATTATAGCAGGTTGTGTAAAAATACAATCCTAGACTACCACGTTATTATTACATCTCTTCAATGCCTCACATCTGCTTCTCATATTAGTTAAACACACCCGATTAAACGTAACGAGGTATTGATCAGCTATTGATCGAGCAGGCCAAGATATCCAGCAACGCCATGACAAACAATCGGGTTCATTCCACGAAATATCGATTGCATGTTTTATGATTCATGATACTTGTTTAGTTTGCGGTATTTAGTGAGTCTGTGTTTTAGTACTTTTGTTTTTTATTAGATTCAAATGTGGTTCGTACTTTGAAAAATCAAAAACTATGAATTGTTTTACAGCCTGTCTTTAGTTGTCCAACCAGATTCTTTTTGCTTTGTTGCATTGTGGATTGACCTTTAGATTATTATTTTTAGTTTTGTCTAGAACATGTTGATCCCAAAGCCACAGACGACGTCCTCAAATGTCTTGTTTTGTGTACAACTCAACATATTTCAGTTAACTGTTACAGAGCAAGAAAGAAACTGAAAATATTCACATTCAAGAAGCTGGAATCTGAGAAATTTTACTGAAACCGATGAATTGCTTATCAAAATAGTTGCAGATTAATTTGATAGTTACAGATTGAACAATTAAGCGATTCATTGTTGCAGCGTCAGATCAATTCATGGCTTTTACAGGAACAGAAATAATCTCTTAGAACAGCTAAATAAATGTGACAATTTGGTTCTAAATCCTTGTAAACTGAGTGACTGGGTTTTGGATTGTTGGGAACTTTTTCTTTCTAAAAGACTAAAAGATCAACTGATTTATTGGTAAGAACAGATTACTAATTACTAATTGCATATTAATAAGAGGGTAAATGGTTTCAGGTCTGAATGTGCCGTTTTTGTTCATTTGAATGTCTTTTGTTCATGTTCCTGATGAACGGTTGGGAGGCAGTAAATGAGCGTCTTGTCTCTGGTCAGTCATCCACAGCAGAGCCACAGTTTCCACCAGCTCTTGTTTCCATACATGGTCATCAGCTCCACAACTTCACTCTCTTTGACATGTGGGAGACTTAGAATAATTAGTTTTTCATTCTGTGAGGCTGATGTTTGAAAATCCCAGTTTAACTCTACTGGTTGGTGTATTAAACCATTTAAATGTACAGTGAAGCCCTCAGGTTTGACTACAGGGACACACTGAGACATTTAAATAGTCTTGTCCCACTTTAAAGAACTTTAACGTTATTTGGGTAATGAACACTGAATACATTCTTCATTTTACCGTTCTTCTTTTCTGGAAATATTTGTGTTACGCCAACCTCTTTAGCACTTCTGTAGTTATTTAAACTCAAACCACGATCTTTATCTAAACTTAACTTAGTATTTCACCATCTTTTCCTAAACCTAACTAAGTAGTTTTGTTGCCTAAGCCTAACTAAGTTGTTTCCTGTCAAGATGGAAGTTTATTTTGAAAAGACTGTATTCCTGTAGCTGGACTTTCGTAGGACAAGGCAAGAAAAATGAAGGAGTAACTTTTCGTCAGATCTTGAATTTTTGTGTTAGGGTACGTTGCTTTCAGACATCATTCATAATGCAGAAAACACGACTACAACTACAAACACTGTGACTACTTTTGTTTCGACGTGTTTAAATCATCTGTTTAAACAGCCTTCTGTAAACGTAGCTATAAACCTAAGAAGCGTTAAATGAGAGGTAAGCAACGGCCACTTTAGTCCGGATTACAATCACAGAAGTGAAGCAGAGATCTGAGTCTCTCTGACCTGAAGGCTTCTTCACTGCGCTCAGTGAAGCTGCATGGCGGAGCTCCATAAATTCTATGGTTTATGGCAATTACACGGTCCACCGCCTCAGTCTACTGCTGGACGCCCGCCATCACTCCTCCGAGCTGAGGTCACGTGATGGACGTCATGATGTCTGTCGTATGTCCCTCTCTGTCCTCCGGGACGGTGAGTCTCCAACAAGAACATTTAGCTTTGTTAATACAGATCTGTGGTGTTTAATATTGATGTCATCAGATATTATCAGTAACAGGAGTTTGATCAGAAGAACAGGATCATCAATGAAAGATAATCACTTAGATAATTGTTTAGCTGAGAATGTATTTTAAAGATTGTGGAACTTCTTGTATTGCTGAAAGACTATTTGTTTACATACAAGAATAATAAAGAAACGTTGAATATTTTCACAATTAATTCATATTTTTTTCACAAAATAAAAAAGAACAGTCAAGAGTATCGATAAGGAACCCAACCGACAGGCAGTATCGATAAGAGTACTAGATCTATAACATCCTAATGATATCTATCCCTAGTGCTGAGAAAAGAAGCGCCCCAAAGCTGCAGTTCCTCAAACGGCCACTTGAGGCTCTAAAAGCGAGACAATCCTCATAGACCTCCATGTTAAAATACCCAACTTTAAAACAGAAATAAACACATTCACAGCCTGATACGAAGCCACTTCTCATGCACAGTTTGTTTGGCTGTCTGTAAAACATTTTTTGTTCTTTTGTGGTATTTATGACCGAGTCTGTTTCCACTGCAGCTAAAATATCTCTCTTGTCTTTTCCTATTGCGGTGCTTTCAAAGTCTATTCTGTGCATGAAAATAACAACAACCCTGAACTCTTATGTTAAACCGGTTCGTCCTTGTTGGTTCATTTTTTCCTTCGTGTGGTTGTTTGGTCGCTCCGCTGTGCTGAGCAGATGTGTTTCTTCAGCACAAGTAAACTCCAGTGGAGTTGTGTAAACGGCACCATACGCCTGTGAAGGCTGTAGATCTCTTCAGGAAGTCGAGACATTGAGACACGGAGTCTGTGAAAAAAGAGGAAGCGGCAGAAAACTGCCCCACTCAAAGATCTGTAAACTGGAGTTTATTTAACTGCTGACGCGTCTTTGGGGAACTTAAAGTCTGATTGCTCCAGTGGCTGAATCGTAGAAGTCATAACGGGAAGCTCTCATTGTAGAAGTCCATTCTTGAATGATAGTTTTATAAATGAAGCAAACATATTAAATTAATTCCTTAATGGTTTAACCCTCTGAACCTTCTGAAAAGTATGTTTTCTTCAAAGAAAACGACAGAATGAAACCCTTTAGCATAGCCTGAAGCTATTTCCAACAGTCCTTAAACACATCATGAACACACACGAACCAAATCAAAGCTTAAAAATATCTGAAACTAAGCTTAAAATTGTGATATTTCATTAAAAAAATAATGTATTCTACATATCTCATTTAAAATTTCGCCACAATTAAACCGTTTGTTTAAACCAGATTCTGTAACAAACATTAAATTCTGAGCTCTAAAGCGCAGCTATGAAGTCATGATTGATTTAAATGAGACCAACAGTATGAATCCATCCCAAAGTATCTGTTATCACACTCTCACATATTCCTGAAATCCACAATAGAATTCAACGTACCAGAAAAATAGAAATAGCCCCGTTCAGTTATTATTTGATCAGAGCGAGGAATCGGCCACTAAAAGGATTAGGATTGGATTCTTTGCTCTTCTTCCCGTACTCTGCTCCGTCTCTGTTACCGTAAACTCTGTTCATCACATCCAGCTTGTGAGAACATTTTTTTTTTTATTGGTGATATTTTCACTCTCCGGGTTCAAAGATCAAACTTAATGGAGCCAACGCGTACAGACGGAGGAGCCGCGGTGGAAGCAGGGCTTCTATCCCTTCTCCTTTTTTAGTTTATTTGATGACCACAGCCTCTCAGCCTGAGCGCCCATTGGGAGCTGACATGGAATGGAAGGCTTGATGGATGGAAAATGGAAGAGCTGTTTTTTACCGCCATCAGTGAAGCAGCGGGGTCGTCCCTGTTGACTCGTGCTGCAGAGATGCAAATAAAATGCTTTTGTTTTGAAATGCTGGCAAGACAAACCTGGTACATGGTGATACAGGGACAGAGAGCTATTTTTATTAATTCATAGGATGAAGGAGGTGGAATATAAAATGTAAGGAATGAATAAAAATAAAGGTCACCAGATTGAGAGACGAGTCAGTGGGTAGAGAGACAGTGTTAAAAGCCATGAATATGCAGCCATAAGAGGATTCTCATTCATTTTAGCTATGCTTAAAACCATGGCTGCATTTCCCACAGTGCTCTAGTACACCCAGGGGTATTAAAGTGATAGTTACCGCAGTTTAAAGTTACTACAAGGAACATATTGTCTTGATTCTGTCGCCCCCTGTGGACTAAAGTGGTAGTGTCTCCGAGCACCAGACTCCCTTTAGAAAACCTAATTTTACTGCAGCAGGAGGGTCTGACAGTCTGCCCCTCTCAGTCCTGGTTCTGGTTCTCCCGTGCCTCCCTTCCCTCCAGTGGGTCCAGCAATACGTCCTGGGTCTCCAGCAGGGTGGCGTCGGTGTTGACTCCCAGAGAGGAGAAGCTGATTTCACCAGAATCCGACTCGGTGGCTCCGATGACTAGCATTAAGAATAACTCTATAGAAATAGACCATCTTCTCTCTGATGGTCTCTTTACTGATGGAGGTCTGATAGAGGATCAGGACTAAACTGAGACTGGTTCATATAGAGGATCAGGACCAAACTGAGACTGGTTCATATAGAGGATCAGGACCAAACTGAGACTGGTTCAGGACCAGATAAAGGTTCCTCACACTAACTTTAAGCAGTATGGCAGAATCTATGACGGGTGACGTCATCAGTTTGCTTTCTGGGTAATTTAGGCTCTTTTCAGACTAAAGAAACATGTCCGACTAAGATCGCTCTGCTAATACACAGAAAGGTGTATTTCCTTCTTGTGAAATACCTTCAGATTTGTCATCACCAGCTGCAGTCTGTATCGGAGTCTGTTGTCCCCCCCCCTCAGCTTCTACAGCAAACACTTAAGAGCAGCTTCATCACCTCTCATCACAGCCAGAGGACGACGCTCTGTCAGCCATGTGAGAGGCTTCACTCTCAGACTCCTTTATTTACTGTGTTCGTACTGTAGATGAAGACAATGCTTCATGTCTTAAAGCTGCGACCTCTCTAATGTCCAGAAGACAAACTTTCCGGTGGTATCTTGCACTGTGTTCAGTTCGGTTCAGTTACCAGAGTGAGATCTGAACCACAGAGCAGAGAGCCTGAAACATGTCTCCCTCCTCCTGACATGATGCAGCAGAGCTGGACACTGACGCCTGGCTTGACTCTAAATAGACCATAATGTACTAAATGAACATCATGCTGTATTGAAGAAGACTTGAAACTAGAGATTGAGACCATAAACTCATGTTTACAATGTTTACTGAGGTAATAAATCAAGAGAGAAGTAGAGTCATTTTCTCATAGACTTCTATACAATCAGAGGAGTCGCCCCCTGATGGACATTAGAGAGAATGCAGGTTTAACACACGTGTTTGTGGGCGTGTCTCTGTATCTTCTGTATCTTCATTTCACCGAGAGTGAAAGGAAATCCTGAGATAGGAACCTTAAACTGCTGAAGGTCCCTGAGCTGTTGGAGGATTTATGAAGAGGAATCTTCAGCTTAATCCCCCCCCCCCCCTCCCCCGTTGATAAAAAGGCTGAGACAGGTAATTGTGTCTCAACGCCTCCCCCCTTCCTCTCTCCCCCCTGGACGCCCACCAGCTTCTAAGCTCTGAGCTTTTTAATTCGTCTTCCAGGGTTGGAAAGTTTTCATGATCCTCTTGAAACCGTCTCACTTCAGAAAAACACTCGTCGATAAATAAGAGAGCACATCGTTTTTATAGTCGGACTCTGGGTTTGTTTAGGACCCCGGATCGGTGATCGATGTCCTCGTCTGGAGGACCAGCCTCCTCTCGCCAACCGACTAACTTCCTCCCCCCTCCATCCATCCCTCCTTTCCTTCTTCCTATCCTGACTCCCTCTGGGTCTCTCCTACCTCCCTTTCCTCTTTTCTTCTCCCTTTTTCTTGCCGATCTCATTTCTTTTCCTTCCTGCTTTACTCATCTTTCCTCCCCCACTTTCTTCTCTACCTCCCACGTTTTGTCTGTCCCCTATTCTCCCTTCCAGCTCTCCATTAATGCCCTTCCATTTCCATTAATTCTTTACCTTTTCAACCATCCTATCCTCTTTTTTTCCATTTCCCTCTCTACTTCCATGCCTCCTATCCTCCCTTTTCTTCTTTCCTCCTCTCCCTCCCTCTTCCTCCGTTCTTCTGCGGTGGATTTCTCCCTCGCGGTGGCTGTAATTCGCTCAGAGATGGATGGACCGGCACTGCAATCACCCCCCCCTGCTGTGTTTGATGGATCTCAGTGGTTGGAGTCATTCTTCGGCGTTAGCTCCCCCCTCGGTGGCAGGCTGATGAAACGGATGGAGCTTCTGTTTTAATGTGTTTCTAAAGGCCCAAATATCACTGGATGCTCTCTCAGGGTCCTCACTATAAAGCTGACCACCACCACCCCCGGGAGCCTCCAGTGCTGCAAACTTTAAACTTCTGCTCCATGTCAGAGTCATAATTCTGCAATCTGGAGGTCATGGTGGTCATTCGAGTAAACTGTGATGTTTGTTTGAGGAACCGTGTTCAGATGATGATGATTTAATGGCCTTAATCCTGCTGAAAGCATCCTTTTAAAAAAGAAAATGGAGAAACAGTTATGACCAGGTGCCAATCTCTATTTCTGAAGAGTGAAGCCAAAGCTTCAAGTGTTAAAGCTGCATTCTCTCTAGTGTCCACCAGGGGCGACTCCTCTGGTTGTATAGAAGTCTATGAGAAAATGACTCTACTTCTCTCTTGATTTATTACCTCAGTAAACATTGTAAACATGAGTTTATGGTCTCAATCTCTAGTTTCAAGTCTTCTTCAATACAGCATGATGTTCATTTAGTAATTTATGGTCCATTTAGAGTCAAACAGACCATAAAGCAGGGTATGCTTTAGGGCGGGGCTACACAGTGATTGACAGGTCTCTACTTTTTTGCATTTTCTATCCTTTCTTTCTTAGCATTGTCCAGATTTCACATAATCTTAATGAGAATATTACTTTACATTATTGTTGGTCTGTGTGCAGGCATGTTATTTTATCGCGCTCTCTGTATAACAGTGGAGTTGAATGAAGACATCGAGGAGAAGAAACAATCCTTTTGTCTGTTTGCTGTGAAGAGATTTTCAGATGTGTGTCGTACCTTCCCACATGAGCGTTTCCAGAGAGCTCGAGTTTCTTGTGACGTCTTCCTCCTCCTCCTCCGCCTCGGAAACTTGAACCCTGGGATTTCATACGACTTGGTTTCCAATTCCTCCCTTCGTCTACCCGGCATGAATATTTAAATGAGAAAATACTGAGCTTCCACCGCCTCCGCAACAAATCCACTATCTACAGTTGGATCATAATTCCACTTGAAACACATCCATCATGAGGAGCAGAGTGCTTTCTGGTCACTGGTCGGATGTTTACAAGGCGACACCACAGGGAAGGTGACTGTGCTCAAGACTTCTGCTATCTGATGCACTCCAATGCATCTGAAGCCTCTCTACTGTATGAATAATGGGACACGTCAATGAATAACCTCTGTGTGAGGCCCACATTATTCACCCCCAGAACAAGAGAGTCAACTAAATCTAGACAGCATTCACACAATATGTTTACCAGCACAACATACAAGTCAACTTCAGGGAATAGTTTTGCATGGTTCCCTGAAGGCATCATAATGTAACAGAAGTGAACCTCCGTTGGTTAGCCGTTAGCGGTGCTGCTAACGTTACTAGCTCTCCTCCTGTTGGTTTAAACACTGATTGGTTGTTTACAATGAAACATTATCAGAGATCAGAGACTAGAAACGCATGTTCTACTGAGTATTGGAGGAGAACCATCGTCAGTAAAACTTCAGTACACCTCTATATAATACTAATCTTTATCTGACTCTGTGCACATTTATCACGTTCTAACAGAATTTTGACTGAGGACAAATTAAATAGATCTTTTTAAATAGTTTTATATGAAGACTTTTGTACAAATTAGATTGTTATTATGGTTTGTAGTTATACATGTGCAAAGATTTAATTTTGACAACCTCAGAGCAGAAAAATCTGGCGAACCCCTCCTATGATCTCCCCCCCCCCCCTATAATATCCTTCATGACACCCTGACATCACTCATACTGTACATGTGTGAAGGGGGTCGACTCCTTAAGGAGGCTGCCTGAGGAGACGCAGCTGCTTGATGCCCAAAGTATGAATGTAAAGCAGCCCGACTCCTCACCGGCTTGTGTAAACGGGATTAGATGATTTAATGGAAGCAGATGTTTTCAAGGAGATTTTGGATTCACCTTCACCTTCAAATGAATGTTCGGTTAAGAGTTTCCTCGGTTTGCTGTGGGAAGCTTAAAATGAGAGTTATAATAATGTTATGTGCCTTTTATCTGAGCTTGTAAAGGTAGAATACAGGCGGCAACCTCTCCTTTGTTGCATTCTCTCTAATGTCCACCAGGGCAGGGGCGGACTGGGGGAAATAAGTGGCCCGGGAGTTACTGAGTCAGACCGGCCCACTCGGTATTTTTTCTCTCGCATTAATGCATAGTTTATCGCGCGTTAATACATGGAGCAGACATTTGTATCACAGTGTTTTTAGTGTATAGGTTAAAGACTGTGGTCTTTATAGCATTTTGATTCTTTGAAGACATCAAGGTATTTAACTTTCACATCTGAAATTACAAGAACTCTGCTCTGTGAAGTCTTTCCTTGTCTCTCCCCCCTGTGTCACGGTGTGGGTACATCGCACTGGTGAAATCAGAATACCCTTACTTGATTGGCTAAACTGCATCACGTGACGTGATTTACAACGCATTGGTTGGTGTTTTTTTTTCGCAAGTGTTGAGTAGGCTAGAGCAGTGGTCCCCAACCACCTGATAGATGTTTTATTTTGAAAAATGACCGGATTCTCTCCCAATTTCATCCGTCTTGACACATGTCAAGACGCTTGTCTCGGTCACGTGATACGTTAATTAAGCCCACAAGTTAGCGAAAATTAGTAAAAAACTTTTGGAGAGCTTCTTTGCAAAGGGGAAAAGCCCACTAAGGAGACAGAAGAAGAGCCTACAACTTCCAAAAAAAAGAAAGCTTCATTTAACAGACAATATCAGGAGTCTATTAAATATCAGGTTTTATTGTATACTTTGAGAAATAGCTACATCGCAAATGAAAAATTCTGCTGATTCAGAAGAGGTCACATTTTTTTTACTGGGCGACTCCAAGACTGTGGCTCATATCACATGTTGAATCTTGAAAAAATGCAGTGATGCATGTCTTACTTTACTGTCCAGTTCAGCTCCAGAGTGTCAAAGACCACCCAAAGAAAATCTGCCTTGAAAACACCGAAAGAGTTTTAGAAGTTTACACCAAATAAAAGCCTCCGAAAGCAACGACCAAAGAAACAAAAAAGATGATTTTAAGGTGTTAAAGGAGTTTTAAGTCCACCATAAAAAGCATGACTCATGATTAAATGGACGTTTTGGTCCTTATTAATCATAAAGAAAGTAAAAAAGGTTCCAGGGTGATGCTGTGTTCATGCACGGTAAGCCAACCTTCTGCTGATGAATATAAGATACCGTACTAAAACAAGCCTTGTTTTTTGTTTCCTTGCTGATGAATCTCGTGTCCCGTCAGATGATCCTGCTGACTGCTGAACCCGGTCCAGACCTCCAGGCCACAGAGAGAGAGAACAAAAACAGATATTCTTCTTTTTAAACAGTATAACTTTAGACGTCCGTCTGGGCCGGGAAGCGGAGCAGAGCGACGGGGAAGGCGGTAAATTTATGGGCCATCATCTGTTTTTCGGTGCGTGCGCCCTTCAAGGTTCAAAAAGCAGGACGTGATGATGCAAGTCAATGAGCCCCACCAGCCATTCACAGCCATGCTTTTCAAAGCAGACAAACACTTTGTACATTTGCAAATCGCATAAATAAGCAGCCTTTTTTTTTTAACAGATATTTAACGTTTATAGAGGCGTTGATCATGATGAGGAAGCGCTCTGTGTTTGTCAGCCATCACTTTAATAGTGTGGAAGTCAGATTTTATTTTTTTATAACTCCATATTTCTTCATATTTATTGCTCCTCTGTGTCTCTGACGGTCACAGTGATCATCTTTGAGATGGATGTGGAAAGTGTTTTCATAGTCTTGTGTGGGTTTAGTCTGGGTCGGGTGTATTTATAGACTCAATATCATTTACAGTTTCTTGGTGGACTTTGTGCTTCCTACAGCGTATTGGTGGAGCCATAATGATACCCAGTATTGAGCTGAAATGATTCCTCTATTAATCAATTAGCCCATTGACGGCAAAAAATAATTGCCAACGATTTTTATATCAATTAAGTCGTGGAAGAAGCAAATCTGTTCAAAATGTCTTTTTGCTTGGACCGGTGTCATCTGTAAACTTTTAAATTGTCCTCTTCTGTAGTCCTTCAGAGGCGGGAAACATTTTGTCCTTCGTGCCTTTAAATCAAACTTCTATCTTCACAGACTCGGCTTTATTTATTCATGCTTCTCCTCTCCAAGGACGACGCGGCATCAGCGAGCGGCGTGTCACCCCTCAATCTGAACCTCCTCGTCTCCGACCCCCCCCCCCCCCCCCCTCAGGAGAAACCGTAAAGCCGAACAAGGGCGGCCGTGGGAGCGATGTTTGTTGATGGGATGCCGTTACGGCTTTCATCTGCTTGTCAAAGGGATGGGTATTCATCAGGAGGGCTGAGGGGCTCTTTAATCTGGTAGATTACGCTCCTCACAGGCGCTTCAGGTGTAGATTGAAGAAAACAGAGATTTACTGTTTGTGTGGATGGATGAAAACAGACGGGGCGTAGTTTTAGAGACAGAAAACATAACAGGGTTTTAGAGGTAACTTAAAGGGATAGTCTAGATGTTTTGAGGTTTTCACTGCGTTACCTTGATGTCAGACGGCTCTGAACTGAGGGTGAAAAGTTGTAACAACAGATAATATTCAGTTCAGTTCCCCGGTGGTAAATATTCTAAATATAGCGTTGATGATATTGATTATTTTAGGTGTCTATAATACGACCACAGCAGCACATTGCTTTGCTCCCACCTCACACAAGCTCACTTCTTCTTATCACTCGAAATTTCATTTTCAATTCTACTTTGTTTTTTTTAACGTTATCGACTTATTTTATTAAATATGGACCTTGAATATTTGTACGTTATTGAATTATCGTACAATTTATGTATGGACAGGACCGTGACTATTTTTACTTTGACTTATTGTACAATTTTTACCTCTAATTGTTACGTTAACGACTTAACGTACGATACATGGATATGAACTTGTATGTTTTTACGTGACCGATTTAACGTACGATGTATGGACATGACCTTATTTTTACGTTATCGACTCAATGTACCATTTATGGGCATGACCTTGTTTTATGACGTTACTGTTTTATCTCACAGTTTGTAGAGATGACCTCACCCATTTTAACTTTATGACTTCTAATTTTACATTCATGACTTATCGTAAAATTCACGGACGATATTTTTATTTATTTAAGATATTTTAATATTTTTTCTCATTCCAATGTCTGAATATTCTTTAGAAGTTCATTCCTCTTTGAAAGGAAGCACAACTATTAACTAATCATTATATCAGTGTAATATAAGTATCTTAAATTGACAATTATATTGTTTATTGCAACTATTTCTGGGACAATAAGTTGTCCACCTAAAGTAGTGATCTTGACGGGCCTGGATGCACCAACACCAGTGACAATATGTTCTTTAATCCTCTCACACTGCAATGCTTTTCCAGTGTGAAATCTTCATTTTGCACATATTCACTTGTGCAGTTAGCCAGGTTTCTCTTTTTCTGCTCACTCGATGAAGGAAACTCAGCTTTCTCGTTGACGTGATGGTCAGCAGCAGGCCCGACGGTGACGGGTCATTATTTTGTGTCTTTTGAGCTCATTGTTGTGTGAAGTCACAGATACTTGGGAGGCTTTTCTGGCTGCAGGCTTTTTGTCTCCATCTGTGTGTTGGATCACTTTTTTTTCCCTCTCTGAACACAAGAGGCCGGTAACCCGAGCCGCCGCAGACAGGCCCACATTCAGACCCGGCGGCTTCTCGTCTTCTCCGTCAGAATGAAGCGTGATCCCGGCCGATGACGGACACGCCACTCGAGCTGATGTCCCATTGGCCCAACTCGTTGCCCGTCGGATAGGTGATGTCTCCTGTGGCAGGAAGAGTCCGTAGAGAGGTGAAGCTGGAATGTTGTTGTCGTCGGTGAGGTGAATTGGAAGCTTAAACTCTTTGAGTGATTCAAACGTCGGCCCGACTCGGAACCTGTTTTGTCGTTTTCCTGTGAAATCCACGGTTTAGACTGAAGTGGACGTGTCTCCCGGTCATGCCGTCGGGTTGTGTCCCCCTGAGACGGGGCGTCCTGAGGAGGTACAGGCAGGTTCCTCTGGCCGAGGCCGACGGAGCCTTCAGCTACAGCCGAGCCTCAAACAGGAGAGGCCTGCTGAGCTCTGGTAGGTCGGACTAACCCAAAACCCTCAATCGTATCACATTCACAGCTTTATTTGAGCCCAATGTAATACTAGTGTGCAGGTTTTTCTTTTGTGTAGCACCGTTGGAGCAGGGAGGGAAATTAACATGCATTAAATATGGAAACGATGTGTATTAAACCTTTTAAATTAAAGAGAGGCGTTGAGCTATATTTGAAATGCATATTTTGTGCTACATCAAGACAATAATATAGTTTTCAGTTCTATTATGTGTCACAATTATTGGTGTTACTGTAGAAATCCTCTCACTTTACACATTTTCTTTTTACTTATTTATTCATTCACATCATAATTTAGACTTAAAGTGGCAAACATAAAGATCATTTTAATATAGAGATCATTAAATGAACCTCTTTCAGGTCTTTATTTATCGCTGGAGGAGGAAACACAATGGTGATTGAGCAATAAGGCCTACTGATCAAAGTATTGCAGTATTTATATATTTGCACTGGAGGTCTGTGTTGATATTTCCTGAAAACAAAATGCTGTCTTACAGTATTCCTCCATTGTGTACACACATATAAGTGATGTTAGTACGAAGTCCAAGACTCCAGACTGATGAACTCTGAACACAATCGTCTCGTATGGACAACAGTGATTGCTGTCCTTTTGCAGTTTAATATAAACTTCATCATGATAGTTATTTTACACCACACAACCTGATCTTCTTCTGTTTCAGGGTGTGTGTTGGTTTCTCAGTATTTTTCCACTCTGCCTGTTTATTCAGTGTTTTTGTGTGTTTCTGTGGCCGTCCGAGTCTCCTCTGTGGGAATCAATGAAGAATTAAAGATGATCTTAGTACTCTGCTCAGGTGCTCCATGATGAAAAAATCTTTACCCAACATGCAACTCTGATGAAAGCACGTGTTAACAAGCGGTTTCAGAGCCACTGCGGACTACAAATGTTGAAACATAGATTTTAAACATTCAGTCTTATTGTCTGAACAAACAGGTTCCAGGTCTGTGAATCTCCTGTCGTGATCGTATTTCTAACGACGTCTCGGTACGCGTGACGGCGGCCGGTTGTGTAAGCGTTTTACATTTTATTCATTCCTCTCTGCCTCTGTGTTTGTGTTCGCAGCGGGATGATGGATCTGATGCTCCGTAATGGCCTCTCCTCAGCCGGCTGAGTTAGTTTCGCCGAGGTGTAATTCATCAGTCCGTGTGACCACCACAATCTCTCCATCTGAAGCCTCTCTCTGCAGCGCGATTATGCAGCCTCTCTCTGCAGATCTATAGGCGGACGCTCAAATTGATGCATCGCCTCTATTACAGTATTGAAGCCACGGCGCTCTGAGCCACAATGGGTTTTAATGTAATTTGGAGCTGCTGTCATTCATTTATTTTTTTCTCTGCACAAACAAACAAGTTGACCGCGGGAATGAACGCGGTCAGGAGACATGTTTGGTCCGTGTCAGACGGATGATGGAGCATCAGAAGTCAAAACAGCTCAAAGTAACGTCTTCGGATTAGTTTGTTTTATCAAACCAACGGTAAAAAATCCACATATAGAATTTGCAAATATAAAAAAACAAACCTCTTCAAGCTGCATTCTCTCTAGTCCACCAGGGGGCGACTCCTCTGGTTGTATAGAAGTCTATGAGAAAATGACTCTACTTCTCTCTTGATTTATTACCTCAGTAAACATTGTAAACATGAGTTTATGGTCTCAATCTCTAGTTTCAAGTCTTCTTCAATACAGCATGATGTTCATTTAGTAAATTATGGTCCATTTAGAGTCAAACAGACCATAAAGCAGGGTATGCTTTAGGGCGGGGCTACACAGTGATTGACAGGTCTCTACCAGAGACGTGTACGGCGTCTCTACGTCACTCCTCCTCAGTCCAGATATGGTCACTTCCGGTTGCACAAAAACAAGATGGCGACGACCTAAAAAGCCAAACTCGAGGCTTCAAAACCAGTGAGTTTAATACTCACACAGAACTCTAGACGGTTCTCGTGGTGGCAGTTCCTCTACCAGGAATATGTACTTGCATGTTTGTGATTCTGCCTGCATGACTTTGAGCCTGGTTGTTCTTTGTTACTGGACATGAAAAGCTGAACGATTGTGGCCAAACCCGGTTTCAGTTCCTTCACGTCACTGACTCTGTGTCTTTGTTGTTCTCACGTAAAGCGACACCATATTGTCAGATTGCATCTCTGCTCATATTTCACTCACTTCCTGTTCACTTTCCCTCATCCAATCAGCCACGTGGCTTCATACGGACTCTCTGGACCGACTCCAGAACACTTTGAACCGTGAAACCCAGAACCACCACCATTAGATGAAACGTTAGTCTCCATTCATGTGGAAGAGCTTTTGAGGATTTTCCAGCGGTCGATTGTAATCGTGTGATCGTTTACATCACGCGTCGCTGTGAGAGAACGATGGAGATCTTAAACTGAAATGAAACGGACTCTGGAGGGTTGATCAGTGTTAATCAGTGTTGCCTCTTTCAGACTGTAACTCTGTGTTATATACAGAGTCCCCATTCATTTACATGGATCTAGTTGTTGAAAGAGAAACCAGAGTAGTTCATTAGATGATTTATATATGACCTGAAAATATATGAATACATGGATTAAATATGCTGCACCCGATATAAGATTTTTATTGATTTTTATTAAAAACTAATTAGGCTTACAAAAGACAAAAGCACACTTTCACAAAAAAATAAATAAAATGAAACTTTTTTTTTTTATTGTGCATAACCTGTGGCATGTTACAATGCCCCCATACGTTAATTACTAGTCTCATGTGATGTATTAATATGGTTTTGGTACGTCTGTGCTGCAGTTTCTTATATGATAAATCTGTAATAATCTATAAAATCAGCCAATAACTGCTCGTTATCTTCTTTTTTAACACCGTTAAGTCGCTTTAAAGCCCAGTCGTATTAAATGATGATGAAAGGCAACCTTGAAGTTAACCACTTCCTGTAGTTCATCTTTAGCTTTATTTTATTGCTACACATTAAAACCATCCAGAAGAAGAAGGTCCACAGACTTCTTCACACTCGGAGCTGAGTTCCATTAAACCTGTCTGGCCCCCCCGCCGCTCCGTACCCGAACGCGGCGGCTATTTGCAGGATCCATAATGGCGACAGGCCGTTGATACGAGGCGTAATGAAGCTGATTAATCTCCAAAACCCCCCCCCCCCCAGGTGGGGAGCTGCCTTAGGGCTGTTAGCCGAGAAATAAACTCTGGAGGTGTTAAGGTAACGTTTTAATGGCGTTAGAGGTCTTTACAGAGCTCCCAGGGTACCTTTCACCTTATATAAGCTATCTGAGCAGGGGCTCCTGGGAAATGAAGTCCCTAAAGTCTGAGGAGGGAAAGGATCTGAGCATTTTGTACTGGTTTACTGGTGCTCTCAAAGAATTCTGCTGCAAGCGAGAAGTTACATATGTAACCCTGGTTCTATGAATTCTTCCTCTGTCTGTGGTGGTCAGGAAGAAATGCAACTCTCCCCACAGCTGAGATTTCATTATTTATATTTTTTAAATGTCTTTAAAGTGATTCGTTAAAGTGAAAGTTGTACTTTAAACTTGTATTTCGTGGTCGTTGAGTACACAAATATCCCATCATGTTTTCACAGAACTACTGAACAAAGAACGACCGTTGCAATGAACACTTTAGGATGACTTGATAGTATTCACTAGTTAAAACCACTGAATGTTTTTTTTTACTTTTTCTCACTTTGCTTTTTCACAAAAGCACGTTTAATCAAGTGTCAGTGAACACACCACGGTCAGACTCTCCTCAGGGGAGTCTGCGGTTTCCTGATGTTCGACCGGTCGGCTGCTCTGTAATCGTTCCCACTGCGACTCTTAACTTATTCGCCTCATGCCGGCCGAGCCTCCACGGTGATGACTCGTCACTTCTTATTGACTCGCAGGCGGCTGCTGCTAAATGCTAATTGATGCCGGTCAATAGGAGACTCCCTCTGAATCCACAGTGAGTTTGGATTTGTCTCAGAGCTCGACGTGAGTCAGAGGAGGAGAAGACAATGAAATCATTCATCAGATGAAAGTGGTGATGTTGAGTTAGGGAGGTAAATAAAAGTTGAAGTTAAAAAGCTCCTTATTTGTTGATTATTTCACTATCAAGCTTCCAGAGCGGTCTGTGAGTAAAGACGACACCTTGAAGTCTCTCTGTCTTTATCTAATGCATGTTTCCTCCAGTCAGACCTGATGGCGGCGGTTTATGACAGAAAGTCAGGAGGTCAGTGTGTTTATATCCTAACGGTCGTGTCTCTGTGCTCTGTTGCAGGAGTGTGTGGCTGCTGTGGGCCCCTGAGGCCGAGGTACAAACGCCTGGTGGACAACATCTTCCCCGAGGACCCCAAAGTAAGTCACTGCATCCTCAATTAACTTAAAGCTACACAGACGTAATCTAAGGTTTCTGAGACTAATAGTTCTCTAACTGTTCTTTTATTTTTCTTCTTTATTAGCACTAGCATGTGTTCAATGACCGTCGGAAAGATGAAAGTCTCACGATAGTGACGGTCTTTACAGCTTCTGGCTGTGATGAACTCAGTTTTGACAGAAATAATTGGACGAGCGCAGATAAAAGCTTCAGTGTTTGACGAAGCCGCTCATCCGACGTGACGTAGCTTTGACTAGTAATTTAATCCGTTTGATTCCTCGACCTCTGTTAATTAATACGCTAAACGTGTTCGCGGTTTGTTCTCGTATACTCAAGGGAGCGTCTGCCCCCCCCCCGATATCTTCTCAAGGGGTTTTAGTGTAAGCAAACGGGTGCAGTGGGAAATGGAAATGCTCCAATGGTCGAGACCATGTCAATTTAATTATCACTTGCCGAGAGCCTGAGGAGCTAAAAGCACTCAGGGGACCGACGCTCTCCAATTAACTCCCTCCTCTTTATGCATGACACCTGCTGGTAATGCATTCATATATGCTGAGTCCTTAATACGTTTACAAAGAGGCAATTCATCCACAGAGAACTTTGTTTTATGATTCTGAGAGAAACAGTAGAATCTTAATCGAGGACGATGGAAAAGGGACAAAATGAAGAATCCATATTCATCCTCATACCCGTAGTGCTGTTTATCATCTACATAGGTTTGGAGATATCTGCTGCAGAGATGTTCAGAATAATGGGACTAATGGTCACTCGGCTTGTGGTGCTCAAAGCGGTAGAAGAAGTCAACAGTAGGGACGGGTATCATTAGGATGTTATCGAAATAGAGCATTTGTTTTGGGGACTACTTTCAGCGGCGGATTAATCCACATTTGGTGCTCTAGTTAGAATCCTACAGCAGCATGAACCTGGACCACCCTCTGTGTGTTGTTCCTTCAGGATGGCCTCAGTAAGTCGGACATGGAGAAGCTGACCTTCTACGCCGTGTCGGCTCCAGAGAAGCTGGACCGCATCGGAGCGTACCTCGCCGAGAGGCTGAGTAGAGATGTGGTGCGACACCGCTACGGGTGAGTCACTCATTACACCGTCGGGTTTCTCCTTTTCAAAAGACCTCTTCACGGGAAACCACTCGGATAGGTTCAGGAGGAGTTTGTGGTTTGGGCTGAAATAACTACAGAAGTGCCGTCACTAAAATACGGAAGTTACGTGACGAATAAATCAACGTTGACTTCCTGTTTCACACGGAGGAAAGACCTGTTTCAGTTTGACTCCTCCCACCAATCCTCTGTGGGTTTATACCTCCTTGTTTATGATTAGCTTCATTACATACCATTTCAAATCACAGCACATGTATTTCTGTACGTACAGCTATGAACGCTGTATGAAAACTTATAGAACATGTTTAGTGCTCCTCACTTATTCATGGCGTTATAAGACAGAATGTGACACCTTCACCTGTAAACAGAGAGAATAAAAAGAAGAGTCGAGAGACATTTAATAACAGAAAGCGTCATTAAACTCATCAGAATGATCAGAATGGATTCTGTGAAATGATCACACTTATTAATCTTATGAACCTTCTGCTCCTGGAAAGAGATTCAAATGATTAGGAGAGAACAAAAAATCTCCCTCATGTATTTCTGAAAAGAGGACCGGCAGCACCGGATCAATACGCTGATGATTACGTCATGAGCAGCCAGAAGCTGACAGGGAGGAGAACAAACGCATCCCTCCATCTTCCATCTGTGCTATAATATAAAGTATAGATGATGATCTATGATCGCCAACGTGTCCTTAAAGAAAGCGCTCGGCTCGTCCTGAATAATCGGGATACTCTGTACCGATATCGGTGTAAGAAGAAAGCAAGAAGTGAAGATCGATATGTTGCATGTGAGAGGAAGTGAAGCGCTCTCTTTTCTCAGTTCGTGCTTTCAGCTGTGAGCTGATGTATTCAGTTACTGAGACTTATTGTTACTGTGATGAAATGCTGGCTGTAGAAGAAGCTCCTCACACTCCTCTATTCAACATTTAAACCTTTTAAAATCTGATTTTAACCTGTGATGCATATTTATGTGATGTTATTATTGTTATGATATAGATATGTATCAGCTGTTACTGTTTATGGTCTTACCATGTAAAGTGCCTTTGAGTATCTTTTTAAGTGCTATTCAAAATAAATGTATTATTATTATTGTTAGGATTGTTATTATTGTTATTATTATTGTCAGGGTTGTTATTATTGTTATTATTATTGTTAGGATTGTTATTACTATTTTTAACTCATAACCTGCTGAGTGTAAATCACCGGCAGCTGACTGATACAGAAGAATATTTTAAAATTAATATCAGAAAGAAAAATCTGAATAATATTCTTCTTCCTCTTCTTCCTCCTGCTCCTCCTCCTCCTCAGTAACGTGGTGATAGCCATGGAGGCTCTGGACCAGCTGCTGATGGCCTGTCACTCTCAGAGCATCAAACCCTTCGTGGAGAGCTTCCTGCAGATGGTGGCCAAGCTGCTGGAGTCCAGAGAACCAGACCTGCAGGTCCTCGGGACCAACTCGGTGAGAATAGAGACCTTCAGACACATTAGTGCACAACACCAGCTTTTACTGTTGCCGTAGTTCAGGAATTCTACAATGATAAAATATAAGTAAATGAATAAATACATAAATCAATTTAAATAAATATATAATAAAATATTAAATAAATGTATTTATATAATAAATGAATAAATAATGAAAAATAAATAAATACATACATAATAAATAAAAAAATAAATTATAATAAATAAATAAATAAATAAATAAATAAATAAATAAATAAATAAATAAATAAATAAATAAATAAATAAATAAATAAATAAATAAATAAATAAATACATACATACATACATACATACATACATACATACATACATACATACATACATACATACATACATACATACATACATACATACATACATACATACATACATACATACATACATACATACATACATACATACATACATACATACATACATACATACATACATACATACATACATACATACATACATACATACATACATACATACATACATACATACATACATACATACATACATACATACATACATACATACATACATACATACATACATACATACATACATACATACATACATACATACATACATACATACATACATACATACATACATACATACATACATACATACATACATACATACATACATACATACATACATACATACATACATACATACATACATACATACATACATACATACATACATACATACATAAATAAATAAATAAATAAATAAATAAATAAATAAATAAATAAATAAATAAATAAAGAAATAAATAAAGAAATAAAGAAATAAAGAAATAAAGAAATAAAGAAATAAAGAAATGAAATGAAATGAAATGAAATGAAATGAAATAAATTCAATTCAATTCAAAAAACATTCCAAACTTCAGTTGATAGCTGATGGTGAGTATGGCTCCAGATACTATGGTGCCATGAGGAGGAGGAGGAGGAGGAGGGTGAAGAGGAAGAAACAGAAGTAGTTCCATTGTCTCCATCAGGATGGTGAAGAAGATGTTCACTCTGAAAGCTGTAAACGTTGACATCCAGGAAGATGCTCAACAAACGTTCACATTACAAACAGCTTCACGAGCAGAAATAATTTGACCTAAAGCTAAGAACACATATTAGTTTACTGGAGCCTGAACCTTTAATCAGTTGGTAAAATATAATAAATCACAATGTATACATGTGTGAGGACAAGTGGAAATGTAAACGTTGAGAAGGAAATGAGCTAGATATTTATATCATAATAGATTGTGTTTTTTTCATGTACAAAGTTAGAGGAAGGTTGATTTCATATTTTAAGTATATCTATAATCTGCTGGCTGGAACCCTGAAGTCTGAAATTCTTTCACATCATTCTCAACGTTCCTGACATTATTATGGTCTTTATGTTTTCTTCTGTTTATCAAAACGTCTTGTTGTTGTGGAGAAATGTCCTCCAGATGTGAGTTTATGCGCTACATAACAGCGTCTTCTACTTGAATTTACATACTTATTATTATTATTTTAATCAAAAAGCAGTTTCTGTGTTTGTGCAGGTTGTTTATGAAACCAAAATTACCATAAAGCCACAATACAACTCGTCACTGTGCTGCAGCCCAGAGGTTGATGTCGGTGGTTAAATACCTCATTTAACTCTTACTTTGGCGGTGTCTCTTTACCACATCCTGTCACAGGCTAACTGTTATTAGCTCACTTTAAGCCGCCAGCTCACAGAGGAATCAGATCCTCGATCAGTTCATCAGATGATCTAAAGCTCTTAGTGAGGAGGTCAGACTGATGAGCTCACCTGAGATGTTCCTACAACCCACCTGAGTAGTAAGGATGGGTACCTTCAGGACTTTACTGGTTCTAGTTAACTTCTACCCTTAGTTTTCATGTCAACAGGCCTGTACATTTTTTCCAGAGTTTCTTATACATCCAAGACTTAGAAGAGCTTCAACTGTCGGTGTTTATTGAGAAAAATATCAGAAGAAGATGATTTTAGTCTCAATGTAAAGTACTCTATGAATGTCCAGACGGTGGCGCTGTGGGTTCCACATTCACAGTTTGTAATCTAACTTTGCACCAAATGTTGCTTAAATCTGTGCAGTAATGAGATTATTCTGCTGACTAAGAGACAAATGAAAGGGTGGAGGATAAATCATTCTGTAGGTATTCCACTCAAGTTCTCTAATCAATGGAACGAGTGTTTATAATGTTACCCTTCACTGTGTGTGTGTGTGTGTGTGTGTTTCTGTTTCCACATTTATCTGCAAGTTAACTTTATCACGAGGACTTGGCAGACTAGAAGTGTTTCTCCTCTCGTCTCAATAGACTCTCATCAGTCCTCACTCATGAAGCCACTGAGTCACAAACACACAGAGTTTATTTATAGCACAGACACATTTCCATTCGTCTGTTCAATCTTCTTCCATTTTACTCGTTTTTTTGTTCCCTCCTCAGATTGTTTTGTTCTTGTGCAGCTTTAGTGTCTTTAACTCCTTAAAGTTCTGCTCCTCTATGAACCAGAACCATGATGACTAGAAGAGAGAACTAGAACATGTCTTTAGTGCACAATAACACAGTTACAATGACTTCAATCATTAAAAAGAAAGTAGAATTTCTTTGATAATGTATTTGACTAAAATTTGAATACAATGGAATCTATATAGACAACATTGATTCAAGTGTCCACTAGTGTTACAATGTTGGAAATAAAGGCTTTATGTGCTGTACATATATTGAATTATTTACATTTTTACAACCTCTACTTCCAGCCTCTCCTCCTCTCTCCTCTCCTCCCTCTCCCCTCTCCCCTCTCTCCTCTCTCCTCTCCTCTCTCTCCTCTCCTCTCTCTCCTCTCCTCTCCTCTCTCCTCTCCTCTCTCTCCTCTCTCCCCTCTCCTCTCCTCCTCTCTCCTCTCTCCCTCCTCCTCTCCCCTCTCCCCTCTCCTCTCTCCTCTCTCCTCTCTCCTCTCCTCTCCTCTCCTCTCTCCTCCCCTCTCCTCTCTCCTCTCCTCTCCTCTCTTCTCTCCTCTCCTCTCCTCTCTCTCTCCCCTCTTCTCTCCTCTCTCCTCTCCTCTCCTCTCCTCTCCTCTCCTCTCCTCTCCTCTCCTCTCTCTCTCCCCTCTTCTCTCCTCTCCTCTCCTCTCCTCTCTCCCCTCTCTCCTCTCCTCTCCTCTCCTCTCCTCTCCTCTCCTCTCTCCCCTCTCCTCTCCTCTCCTCTCTCCCCTCTCCTCTCTCCTCTCTCCTCTCTGCTCTGTGTTCAGTCTAAGTTTGGTAGATTTGTTGTCACATGACTGTTGGTCTTAAAAGAATCAATCATGGCTTCATAGTTATGGTGAGCAGCAACAATCAGTTTAGAGTAAAGAGTTTATTTGGGGCGAGATTTCCAGTGAGACGTGTAGAATATGTTTAAGTTTTAAACTTAGTTCCGGAGAATTTTACTTTAGAATTTTATTTTCAGAAAGTCTAAACTCTGCTCGGTGGAACTTCAGACGTCGTACTGTCGACATTCAAACCTCCAGGAAACGAGTGTCAGACTTCTAAAAGAGAAGCGTTTGGACTAAACCTCGTCTTTTGTAAAAAAAACGTCTTTTAAAAAGACGTCCATGTGTCTGTGCTTTGGCTCTTGAGACTGATGGGTGATGATCAACATGTCTGTAAATGGATTTGATTCTTTACCACTTGTTATGTAATCAGTATGCATAGATTATTAAAAACACTCCATTACACAGGACTTTTTAATCCCCTGTGTTTCTTGTATTTTTTAAATTGTCCCGAGGGAAGTAAAACAAATGGTGCTGGTGTTTGTCTCACCCTCTCACCCTCTCATTGAACATCCTAACTGTGAGGCATGAAGCCTGTTGCTCTCTGATTAGTCGTACAACACGTGATGAAACCTCGGCTCAGACGTAATTACACTCTTCAGTCGTCTCTTCAAGTGAAATCAATTCAGAAATGTGTAAATGCTGAGACTGATCCAGATACAAAAACAGACCTTAGTCGCACACTCGTAGCCACGATGCAACGTTTGGACATGGCAGTCTTTCTCAGGGTTAATGTTATTTCACACTACATTTTTAAAGTAACCTATAATACAACCCCTCCCAAATAAATACCTTTTTATTTATTGGGTTTGTTTTGCTTCATTAATTAAATTAAATCTACTTACATTTTATTTTACTCCATTTGCTAATTTGCACTAAACACAAAGTACAGCTGAGGCTGATGGGAATGCCAACAATATTGGACAGATTATAATTTTGACCTGATGGTGGCGCTAGATGTGAGACATTTCATAATTACAATTCCATTACATTTGGGGCAACTATTTATGTTAATTGTTGTAACAAATCATCCAGTTGATGTTGAGATATTTCCTTCTGGACCAAAGCGATGGAACGACGGCTGTGATTTCCATAAAGGTGGATATAATCTCTGCTCTTTGTTTTAAATACCTGACGTGTGTCCTCTGCTGCAGTAACTCAGCAACACGTTTGGTAATGTCGAAGAGAAGCCGCTCTCTGAGTCAGAAAGGTCAGGTACAGAATGGGAGGAAAGTACCAGGTGGAACGCAGTGGACAATGATAGGGTAGCTCAGCTGACTGGAGAGGAGGAGAGGAGGCCTCTCTAGAGGACACTCTACGCTCGTTAGGAGGGAGGAAATTATAGGCTGGAATAAAAATAGGGGGGGGGGGGTGGGTCTCTAATGGTTCTTATCATTATCGCCGTCGCTTCCCGTTCATCCCTTTGCAACAATGTGACGTTATTTTAACTGCCGTGTCATCGTGTTCTTGGTGGCCTTGAGTTCTGGTTCTCTCCGTTGTTGAGGTGAAGAGTCACTGAGTTGTGATCTGAGGGATGTCAGAGATGGATCGAGGACAGAACTGATGACAAGAGACACTAACGGATGTCTCTCCCTCCTCTCTCTAGTTTGTGAAGTTTGCCAACATTGAGGAGGACACGCCGTCTTACCACCGCCGCTACGACTTCTTTGTGTCCCAGTTCAGCGCCATGTGCCACTCCACCCACGAAGACCCCGAGACCAGAACCAGGTAAGAAGACCAGGGACGCCTCTCACAGAGACATGTGTCTTCTGAGCTGGTGAAGACTCTTTAGGCAGTTATTCGACACTGAGACTCTTATTGTTAACCGTCATAAAGGAACATTGCGTAGGGTTCATGGAGATTTATTGGCATAAATAGAATATAATATTTATAACAGCAATAATAGAAAATAATTGTTGTGTTTTCATTCACTTAGAATGAGTCCTTCATATCTACATATGGAGCGGGTCCTCCTCATGTTGCATCGCTATGTTTCTACAGTTTCCCAGAACAAACAAAGCAAAGAGTCCAGAGCGAGACTTTAGTGTCTTTAAGTCAAGTCTCTACGACGTTGGTTGTAGTTGGCGACCTCACCGCTAGGTCTTACACACTGCTCCGTTAAGGGTGCATGCTCTTCTGTATATATTTCTGCTCCTCTTTGTTCATATTGGAGGTATTTCATCATCTTGGGATCCCTCAGGGTTCCATTGTGGGCCCCCTCTTCGTTCACATGACGTCTTTTTATTGCAGCGTAGTCAACGTTTGAATATATGTCACTATATAAAGTATCTAAACTAAGCAGACCACACTGGTTTTATAGCTTCAGAACTTTAAATGTACATAATAAAAACTGATGTTTTAATATTTAGAGCTCCATCTATAGGTGTTGTCGCTCAGGCTCCAACATTTTCCAACTTAGAATTCTCTTTATGATTAGAGACGTTCTGCCCTCGTCTCAGTTAAAGGAAGTTGTTTCTTGGACTAATATCCTCCTGACTTGAGTACCAAAGTCTTTATATTTATGTGTTGCTTTTGTCCAGTTGAACGTTCCTGCTGAACGTTGAGGTGGATTCTGGAAGAATCTTAAATGGACCGTAAACTAAGATTAAGACCATAATACCTCCTCTCACTGAATCCAGTGTATTTATAATGAATCTGTGTTGAACTTGGTTCGTATGCCAGAAGAAAACACAGCTGATCTTTGATCGAGGTTTGAGTCTCACCACTTTAATCCCCACAGTGGAAAACAAGATGGCTGATTTATTACTGATTAAATCTAGAGCGTGGCTGTAAGTGTAGATTCTTTCATTATCTTCGTTTTAAAAGAAAAACAGAACCTTAATATTGTCCCTGAAGTGAAGCGGCCCACGACAACATGATGAATAGTTTAATTTCAGTCTTTACCTCCCGGAGCAGTCGTTCACATTCATGTGAAAAACATCTGATTGATCATTGAAAGTGCAAAGAGTTTCTCTGATTAGCTCTCCTCATGGGGCGGAACTGAGCTGTGATTATTATTATTATTATTATTATTATTATTATGAAGACATTTTAACGTCCACCTTCAGAAACAGCCTCTTCTTTTAATGGATAATATCCATATTGATATCATATTGTTTGGATCGTTCCACTGAGAAACCACTGCAGAGACTGGCTGCCCACAATGCTTTTCATTGTGTCAGAAATAAAGAAGAGACTCAGGAATAGTAACCGGTGAACCTTGATCCTCTGCAGATGTTAGTATGTGCAGATGTGCAGATGAAAGTGTTCTTAAGACGAGTGATTTGAGAGACACAGAGGGAGTCGGCTCTGCAGAGAAAGATATTTACAATAAGTTCTGCTGCTGAGTGTAATTATTCAAGTGTCAAAGTATGAATGTTGAATTTATAGTTAGAACAATGAGCGATAAAGACTCATGAAGGAATGTAAACGTCACAGAGAAATATTGTGCCTGTATATATCGAGGTTATGAATGTGCTTCAGTCTCCACCAACTCTCCAACGACTCTCCATCATTTCTCTGTAACTGCGTTGGTGAAATGGACTGTTTCTACAATGAGGTGCGTTTGCATAGAAATGGGCCAATTTTTTGTGCAAATAGTGCACAGTATCACCGAGACCGTGTGTGCAGAGCAGCACAGTTAAAGGTGAGTTTAATGGTGCCATGTTTTTTGTGCAGGTATAGCAGCCAGAAAGCTGCTCAATATCTTTCATAAAGTAAAGCTTGATCACCAAACCTTCTCCCAGTGATGTATTAGCAGCATGGCTGAAAGAACGGTGGTGTCAGTCAGTAGTTTGCTCCATTTGTTGGTCCAACAACTTGTCCAGAGAGAAATATCTGGACTGTGTTTGGATGTTTGGACATTAAATGATGTGCAGACATCAAAGGTCACCAGAGGATGAAACCTAATGACTCTACAACTACCAGCTGAATACCTGCATCAGTTGAACGTGGAGATTCATGCTAACGCAGCCTGCTAAATGCTAAAGCTAGATACCTCGGAGCTCTCTCGTGATGACTAACGGCGCCCCCGTGTGTCCGTGTCAGGATCCGCGTGGCCGGGATCAAAGGGCTGCAGGGCGTCGTGAGGAAGACGGTGAACGATGAGCTGCAGGCCATCATCTGGGAGCCCCAGCACATGGACAAGCTGATCCCCTCCATGCTGTTCAACATGCAGGACAGTGAAGACCTGGACAGGTACTGCACGCACACACGCACACGCACGCAATACATGAACATAGTACGCACAAAAAACAAAGGTATTATGAGCATCATTGCCAAACGTTGACAGCACATTTAAAGGATTCAACCTGTAAAGTGGAAACATAATTAAAAGAGAGATCTTCACATGTGAACATGACCTTTATTAACTTAATTTTTCCTCATTCCTATTGGTTCCCTCTGACACATCCGTCCTGCTGTCATGTGACTACAAACGGTTGTAGTCTTTGTGTGTTTTGTGGTCTCTTTGTTTGACCTTTTCACGTCTGTAACATCCTGCAGTGAGGATCTAAAGTGAATCCTGCTGTGGATCAGCTCTAAGTCTCTGAAAATAAACCTGCTCCTGAACTCGAGCCGGGGATTTAAGTCCTCCGCTCTTCCCTCACGCCTCCTCACTCCTCAGGTCTCCTCACTCCTCAGGTCTCCTCACTCCTCAGGTCTCCTTATAAAACGTTTGATTCCTCCGCTGTAGTCCAGAGTCCTCGTCCACCTCCTGAGGACGGAGACGCCATGCCGATTTTTACTTTTTGTTTATTCTTGGCTTTATTTGACAATCTTCACTTAATCTTTTAATATTAGTTTTCCTCTCACCTCATAGTACATGAGAGTACAAATGCATATTCATGTAACAGTCAAATATTTTCCACACTTTATGCTTTGTTCCTTTCCAGTCCTCTCCTCCTTTCCTCTCTCCTCTTCTCCTCTCCCTGTGGCTTATTCTCCTCCTCTCCCCGTGGCCTCCTCTCTCCTCTCCTCTCCTCTCCCCGTGGCTTCCTCTCCTCCTCTCTCCTCTCCTCTCCCCATGGCCTCCTCTCTCCTCTCCTCTCCCCGTGGCTTCCTCTCCTCCTCTCTCCTCTCCTCTCCCCGTGGCCTCCTCTCTCCTCTCCTCTCCCCGTGGCCTCCTCTCTCCTCTCCTCTCCCCGTGCCCTCCTCTCCTCCTCTCTCCTCTCCCCGTGGCTCCCTCTCCTCCTCTCTCCTCTCCTCTCCCCGTGGCCTCCTCTCCTCCTCTCTCCTCTCCCCGTGGCTTCCTCTCCCCTCTCTCCTCTCTCCCCTCTCCTCTCTCCTCTCTCTCCTCTCTCCTCTCTCCTCTCTCTCCTATCTCCTCTCTCCTCTCTCCCCTCTCTCCTCTCTCCTATCCCCTCTCTCCCCTCTCTTCTCTCTCCTCTCTCTCCTCTCTCCCCTCTCTCTCCTCTCTCCTCTCTCCTCTCTCCTCTCTCCTCTCTCCTCTCTCCTCTCTCCTCTCTCTCCTCTCTCCTCTCTCTCCTCTCTCCTCTCTCTCCTCTCTCTCTCTCCTATCTCCCCTCTCTCCTCTCTCCTATCCCCTCTCTCCCCTCTCTTCTCTCTCCTCTCTCTCCTCTCTCCCCTCTCTCCCCTCTCTCTCCTCTCTCTCTCTCCTATCTCCTCTCTCCCCTCTCTCCCCTCTCTCCTCTCTCTCCTCTCTCTCTTCTCTCTCTCCTCTCTCTCCTCACTCTCCTCTCTCCTCTCTCTCCGTCTCATTCCGGTGGTTTCCATGTGAACAAAAATCTATTTTTGGACCCTGTTTTCTATCTTGTATCCCTCCTTGTGTGTGTTTTTTTTCTCCTTCTTCTTCTGCTACCTTCAGAAACCTCCTCTTCATCACAAGTGAAGGAAGTGAGGAGGTTAGGATGTGATGTCCTGGGCCCTATTCCTCGTACGTCGCTAACTAAGTAAGCCGGATAAGTTTGACGATGAGATTACACACGTCAGGCTTTTCGGTTCCTCGAAGCAGGTTTAGCTCAATCACCATAGCAACACATCAATAAGCGTGAACCTGCTCCAGAGCAGGCTCACTGAAGGAAGCTGGATAAGTTTGCCACTCCCCCGGGAAGAAATGTCATCTCCCTTCCTCATCCCATTAATGAAGGAGCGATATTAGTTAGATTAGCGTTTTATAGGGAGAGAGTTCTTCGAGATCGGTCCGTGTACGTTTTGATCGTCTGTTTTACCGTTCATTTGATGAAACGAAAATACGGAAATGTCCGTATTTTAACGGTAAAACAGATGACTAAAACGTACACGGACCGAGATTGCCAAGATCCCTTATCACATCACGATGACTTCCTAGACGAGCGCTATCGATTCTGCCGACAAGGAATCATTTATTAACAAGACCTTCTGGAGTCATACATTGTGAACACCACATGAGCATTGACCGTCTCACAGACTGGATCAGAGCCGTGAGCTTTTTTGCGAGTGATACATTATTGTACAGTGTTGGCGATGCCGCTGCATGCCGTGCTGTTCGTAAAGTTTATTTGGTGCTTAAGAAACTTATGGATGTGTTCAATACATTACCATGGCACATATTGTATGGACTCACCATTCTGAATAATGTTTTTATGCTTAGTTTTTACTTGCTCTCTTGATGGTTAAACTCTTGATGGTTAAACTACATGGGGGTTGAAAGCACTCATAATTATATGACAGTGTTATTAGTACACCATAGCATATCATTATTGTACTCATGATAAGAATAGAGAGAATCACACACAATTTCTTTTCACTGCTTCAATTGATTGAATTTCTGATTATGAATAATATACATACTGATCCGCCCATACACAGATTCACACACACATATTCAAACTCCTAGTTCTATATGGTAATCTACACATACATGTATATACACATATATAGTATGATACATAAGCACATACAGTACATATATCCTCATAAGTATCTATTAATTTGTATCAATTAGATACTCTTCGGGCTTGTTTTATCTACTTATTCTGAAAGAGTTGAGATAATTATTTTCGCTATAAGATCTCATTCGATGATGATTCCATTAAGCCTACTGCCGCACATCCACTCCCCCCCTAATTTGGAGCAAAAACGCCTAAAATGACATACCCAAATTAAAATGTCTGTAGCGTCTGAACCACTCTGACTATATGCATCAATGAGGTCTTGCCAGAAAGAAACCCCCCTAAAGTTCCTTGTGAAAGTGTCAGAAAACCTGTAGGTCATACAGAAACAGAGCAGTGGGCCTTTGAAGTCAGTAAAAATGTAAGAGTTTTGTCCGTCTAAAATAAAAAAGTATCTTTCAGTATAAATAACTGCCTGTGGCTGTATCTGTACAGGTAAAGGACAGTATAGGGCTGTAACTACACTATCAGTGAACACCTGCCTCAAATGTATTTGAAGAAGATAGGACAAAGTATGACCATTCTACAGTGTTCTTTCCATGAAAAGATTCATCAGAAAAAAAAACGCACGTGAAAAGTGAAAATTATAAACGCGTTGGTTGACAGCTTATGAGAGAGAAGTATTAGGTTTCTACTATAAGTACTAGCCTTTTCTGAAGCCGCTAGCTCCATGGTAACATCCGCTAGTACATTCACTAGTAAAGTCGGGTCTGTAATGTATCTTTCGCCGTCGAAATGCTGCAAGACCTGACTTGCAGCGGTCATGGCGACTTTGGACAGTGTGTGTTTGGGCTCCTTTTGTGAAAAATCCATAAGAAATAAAAGAAAATCGATGTTTTCTTTGCAAAGATGAGGATTTTGTGCATGCTGGGATACCAAAAACGGCCATGTTTTGTGACGTAATTTCCGTAAACAAGCCGTACGAACGGAAGGGATGGCGGTGTTAGATTTAAACACGATTATGGTCTTGACTTCCTCATAAACTGTCATGATCATCTCCTGCTCGCCAGCGGAGAAAAAAGACGCTCTTTCTTTTACTTTATTCGCTATTGTACTGTTAGAAAATCATGGTTTCGATGATCGATGCTTACCCCCTTTGACATAAAACGGGCACGCTCAATTATCCTGATGACTGAGGTCTTGTTTGACTTAACGAGACTGTTTGAGCGCTGATCAGCCTTTGAGGAACCGAGATAGCCTGCCTTCAATCATCTCGGTAATTTAAGCTGGATAAGTGGACATTTGATCGACTTAGTTGAGCGACGTATGAGGAATAGGGCCCTGGTCTTTATTTGTTCATGTTAGATTGTATTGAACCTAAATAGAGTATCAGCTGCTCCTCCACATGTTGAAATATCACTCGTCATATTATCGTAGCGTCGACTCGTCTCTCTCACTTCTTCTCATTTGTTTAACGACTAAATCTGACTTTAAGCAGCTTCATTCTTCATGATGAGACAATATTTGACATAATTCTTCCGTCAACAGAAGCAGCTGTTTGCACATTTTCTCTTGATGTGAATCACGTTGATATCAACAACATGTTGATCATCAGGACCGCTTCAAACTAAGTCACATAGTCGCTCGCTGTAGAAGGCGTGTTTATGTCGGTGATGCAGGAGAAACACACCAAACAGGTCCTCAAGTCCTCCACCAGGTCCCTGTAATGTTCCAGAGGAGTTAGAAGTCTGAAGGGTAATATATACATACATATTATGTATGTTTTTAAACTGTGTTTCTCTTGGCTGATGCCTCTTTGGTGGCGCGTCTCACTCCGCATCAAAGAAGTCACCTTGAGAACAACCTTCCCCGGCTGTGGACGGTACCAGCACATGAAAAAGGGGATTTTCTTCTTCTAAACGTTGCCAGAGCTGCCTGCCAGCTCTCCTCTGTACTCCGTTTGAACCGAGTGAGTTCAAATCAGTTTGACTTCAGATGTGTGAGAGCCCAGCGGGGCCTGGAGCGCTACAGAACACGGGTCCTTCTGCAGGACCGGGCTCAGAACCTAGTCCACCAAGTGAGTCCCTCAGAAGGACTCTGAGTACGTCACACATACAAGGGATGAATGTGTGACAATAAACAATATACAGAACAATAGTGAAACAATAAACAATATACAGAACAATAGTGAAACAATAAACAATATACAGAACAATAGTGAAACAATAAACAATATACAGAACAATAGTGAAGCAATAAACAATATACAGAACAATAGTGAAACAATAAACAATATACAGAACAATAGTGAAGCAATAAACAATATACAGAACAATAGTGAAACAATAAACAATATACAGAACAATAGTGAAACAATAAACAATATACAGAACAATAGTGAAACAAACAATATACAGAACAATAGTGAAACAATATACAGAACAATAGTGAAACAATAAACAATATACAGAACAATAGTGAAACAATAAACAATATACAGAACAATAGTGAAACAATAAACAATATACAGAACAATAGTGAAACAATAAACAATATACAGAACAATAGTGAAACAATAAACAATATACAGAACAATAGTGAAGCAATAAACAATATACAGAACAATAGTGAAACAATAAACAATATACAGAACAATAGTGAAGCAATAAACAATATACAGAACAATAAACAATATACAGAACAATAGTGAAACAATAAAAAATATACAGAACAATAGTGAAACAATAAACAATATACAGAACAATAGTGAAACAATAAACAATATACAGAACAATAGTAAAACAATATACAGAACAATAGTGAAACAATAAACAATATACAGAACAATAGTGAAGCAATAAACAATATACAGAACAATAGTGAAACAATAAACAATATACAGAACAATAGTGAAACAATATACAGAACAATAGTGAAACAATATACAGAACAATAGTGAAACAATATACAGAACAATAGTGAAGCAATAAACAATATACAGAACAATAGTGAAGCAATAAACAATATACAGAACAATAGTGAAACAATAAACAATATACAGAACAATAGTGAAGCAATAAACAATATACAGAACAATAGTGAAACAATATACAGAACAATAGTGAAACAATAAACAATATACAGAACAATAGTAAAACAATGTACAGAACAATAGTGAAACAATAAACAATATACAGAACAATAGTGAAACAATAAACAATATACAGAACAATAGTGAAACAATAAAATATGATAAACAAACAAATAAGGAATAGTTCAAAACAAGTATGTTATCAAAGTGTTGTAGAGTTAACCTGAAATGATAAATAAACTTAAACTATAAATGTAACTAAGGCGCTTATCTTACTTCCTGAAGGACTTTGTTTGAGGAGCCATAGAGGAGACTGTAGCCTGGATATTCATTTGGACAAATGGGGCAAACATATCTCAAGGCTTTCTCTCCACAAGAGAAGTATTTACTGCAGGAAGCAAAAGTCCTGAGAATGGGTGTTTTAAGTTTAACGTCTTCAGCAGACGAGTGCCTCGTGGCTCGTCAGTAATAAGTCTCATCTAGAAGTTTAATGTTAGAGATCGTAGCATGTGTATGAATAACATCACCATGGACCAATACAGTGTATACAGTACAGTCCTTTCCTACGGTAGAATGGGACACAGGATAGTAGATGTCTGGCCCTTTGTTGGGATATGTCTACCAGCGATCAATGACCTCATGAGGAATCATGACATGGTCACATTTGACAACTCCATGAGTTGAAAATGATCACTGAAATGTTTAGTTATTATGGGATACTGAGGCTTGATGAAGATGCTTTTATCCTCAGAATTTGTCTTTTTCTTGTTGGACCTTTTATTCACATTTGCTCCAGACATGTGGACCACCAGGATCAACTGCAGAGTCCCTGTGGATCTACACTCTGACCTCTTTGTATGCACAGAGGAAACCGTAAAGAAGTCCCATTTCCTACAGTTTAGTTCTGTCCTCGTCTCCTGCTCCTAACAGTCCAATCAGCTCCTCTAATCTTCCCGTGATTTAAATGGAAGTGCAGCCCTCTCATAATCCATATATAATTGTGGTGCATATATTCCTTCAGCTGCGGTGCGTTCATCACCTCGGGGACCATCTCTGCATTAATAGCAGCGTCCCGACCGGTTCTAATGGTCTTCCTCCAACTTAATGAGCTGATACTTCAATCAACCGAAGCTGGGGGGGGGGTTGTGAGGTTAAACAGTAGGGACAATTTGAATATTAATATCTGACTTCAACTTAAAATCTGGCCAATGGCTGGATTTTTGTATTATTAACTAATGTAGTATGACATCTGTCCTATAGTCACTGTTGGTCTTTACGGCTGTGCTAAACCCCGTCACTACAGAACTGTATGCAGAACCCTTCTCATCCAGTCCTTACTTTAATCATTTCATTACTGGAGTTTGGTTTCTTTGTCTTTGGAGACCATTCGTGTTAAATGAGGACATTTGTTGCTGAATTTAAGTCTTTTACTCTGGTGCTATGTGACTGTTAGTAATAAAGGTGCCAACTAGAACCACATAGGGTTCCTTTGCTTATCCTCATTGGAGAACCCCTTTTTGGTTCCTGGTAGAACCTTTTCCATTTGGAACCCTGTCAGAGGGTTAGAGATCGACCAATCGGAGCTTTGTAGGAAGGATAAACAAATAGAGACGTCATCTTACTAATGAGGTGCTAAGACTTCCGTCCAAAATAGTGACAGAAAAATGACCAAAAAATGACGACATGCACGGAAAAATGAGAAGCAGCTCTACAGGTTTTCATCTGAAATGAATCCAACTGTTAAATCAAGATATTTCTACATACGTGAGTCTCTTCTGATTGGTTACCAATCAGAAGAGACTCACGTATGCTTACTGCACGGTAATCATGCTGATCGTCATCTGTAATCACGCAGCATACTGTACATACGCGTTGTTCACACGTCTGCAATCACGTACGGTACAACTCTGTGCAATCACGCAGAGTCGGAACCAAAACACACCAACGTGTCATTAGCTTTCTCTCCGGTCCATCTGCAATGAATTCAGGCCCAAATGACTGTTGAACTTCTGCGTTGAGAAGGAAGCGAGCCGCTCTTTTATTCTGAAGGAACATTCAGCTGCTGATGTTTCAGATCAAACAGATTTGGTTTGTCAGAAACACGACTGGTAGGAGGATTGACGGGGGAATGTAAAGTCACACAGAGGATGCATCTTCATCAATCTGCTGACCCTCTTTGGTATTTACTCTAACTATGCACTCCAGGGAATCTTAAAGACAGTAGAGCACAGTTTAGTTATAAGTAACTTGAGAGTAATTGACTAGTAATTAAATTAATTCCTTAAAGCTGTATTTGTTCTTTGTTGGCCACTAGAGGGCAGGAGAATCTAAAATAATCACAAAAACCATCCAGCCTTTATTTAAATGATTATTAAAGTGCTACATCTTTCAACGTGTTCAGTCTAATGTAATGTTTGTCCTCTAATCTGGTTGTGAAGCATTATTTGCCATATTTGATATTTAAAAATTGCGTAAACACCAACAAAAAGGCCCTGGAGCACACGAGTCATTTTAAGTGATAAGTGATATTTTAGTTTAGTTGTAATTCTGTTTAATTAGCAGATGAAGTATCTCCAGTGGTTTTAAAACTACCGTTATTGTGGAGATACGTATGCTTTGTATTGGATTGCAAGTATTTGTACCCTTGCATAGTTTTTTTGATGATTAACATTTATTGTTAACATGCCCAATATTGAACTAAGTATGTTTTTATTCCCTAATGTTTGGTGCAGGAGGAGTAACGTGGGAAACACTGACACTTGATATTATGTAAATTACACTTTCTTCTAAAATAAAAACCAAACCTAGGAGGACAAATAGAGCAAAAAATGAGTGTTTGTAAATGATTTGTGGAGAATCGTTCCCCCGACACGCTGCTCAGTTCTTCATCTCTTTGAATAGAAGCATCCCGTGGATGGCAGGTGGTCATTAGTTCAGATGATGCTGCCTTTGTTTTGGGCTGCCCTCCCTCCTTACAGCCGCTCAGCAGCATCCTGTCAAACACAGAGTCCATCAGCAGAGCCGTGGGTTTGTCACTTTAATAGCGTGAGCCGGCGCTCCAAACAAAAACTCAGTCAGACGTCGGCACTCTGAGGGCAGAAGAAATAGTGTTTCGCTGTTGTTAAACGCTACAAACGATACACTTTGGATAATGTCGATCTCAGACACAGTCGTGGTGAGTCGGCCACACGGCGCCGTGTTGTGGGCTAAAGCCTCGGCGGAACCCGGCGGGGAGCCGCGGTCAAGGACGTCTGATTCCGTTAATTGCTTCTCGGGGAGGGCAGACGTGGGCGGCGTGCAGAAACCAGAGGTGAAGAAAAGCTCTCCTTGTTCCACAATTAAAGGCTTGCTTGTGATGTTCAACACACACACGCACACACACACACACACACACACACACACACACACACACACTCTGTTGTGTTTTGAAGGCAGCCACCTTGAAGACGACTTTGACCTCTTTAGTTTTCTTAATTCCCTTCATCAGTGACGTCACATAGCTCAGCCTCTCTGCACCTTTGTGTCTCTCAACCTCTTCACAGCTGACTGCCTGATTAAATACACTTATTTTAGGAATACACAACACATCCTCTAAATATATAATATAATATAATATAATATAGATGGAGAGAGAGAGAGAGGTGCAAAGATGACCTCTGCCGCGGTTGAACCGGGATGTTGAGGCTCGTGGTCGTTAGGAGTGAGACTCACCAGAAGCATTATTAAGGATATTACCACGATACATAAGTCAACCATACCATATTAATGCTGATTATTGCAAAAACATAAATGTTGCATCATGCACCTGAAAAACAGGTGTTTCTATTCCAGCCTGCTGACTTTACCAGAAAACACTAGTGGAGTGAAAAAGCAATTGTTTACTAATAGTTTATCTAATCTAATGTTATAATAATAACATTAAGATGGATGCTTGGCGTCCGTATATCGATACAATATTACCACGTGATATATCGTGATGCTGTACCGTATCGATGGTCGTCATGGTGGCAACTCATTTACATGTTTCACCCGAAAATCACTGCTTCTTGAATTCCCAAGGTGACAAATTAACCTCAGAGAGAAGCTCATCACAGAACTATATATATATATATATATATATATATATATATATATATATATATCTTTCTCATACAGACTGCAGAGATTGTGTTTTGGGCTCCGAGCGCTGGCCAAATGCAGATAACCCACATGTATGTCTGACCCTGAACGCATCCTGTGTCGACGCTGTAAATGTAATATTAAAGTACGTTTCTGCAGTAAATGTGTGTTTTAATTTGGTCCATTTGTATCAGTTAAAGCACAAAATACTTCACTTTTTAATTAAGTTTAGAAACAACTTCTAGAACAATAAAGGTCACTATTATTAATATGTCATCACCGTTCCATTAGGGTGTATATTTCTACACATCATCTTTGATTTATTAGAACATGTTGTAAATGAAACGTCGGCCTGGTTGATCCACGTTCTGTAGTCATTAAGAAGAGTTTTCATGCTATTACAGGACAGATTTTCTTTTCTTTAATCTCTCATGTTGCTGCTTCTAACCAGCAATAAGCATTTAATTTCCCCTGAAGCGCCCGTGTGGGCCGGCAGTAATTGCATTGTTTGTCTCTGGAGTCCCGGCTGTGACCAGGAGCATTGCTGTGGAAGTCGTTCACTGTTGCATTATTTTATCAGTAGAACGTAGAACCTAGAACCTGCTGCTCGCTCTCCTGCCAGGACCGTGGATTCCTGACTTCTGCAGGAAACGACTAACTTGTACACAAACAAGGTTTTTATCTTGTGTGTAGAGCTGCAGGATCAGTGAGACAGCAGTGGGACAATTTGGGTCAAATTGTCTACGAGTGACCTGTTGTGGTGGTGTGATTAATGACGTCCTCTTTCAGGAGCAGAAGGTAGAACTGGTGTTGATTTGTTAAACTCCTTCAGACGGACGAACAGCCCCGTCTCTAGTAAGATCATTCATATGTACAGTTGTGTCTAAAATAATAGCAGTGTGTTTAAAAAGTAAAGCCCAAAATCCTCATAATAGCTTTTATTCCCATACACACCAGTGCATTGGGAACACTGCACATTCTATTCCAACTCAAAACATGAAGAAAAATGTCTCAAATGTGTTATTACTTTACAGAACGTGAAGAAGAGGGAATATTAGGCTGTTCAACTACTGTATGACCTGAAGAATGCTTGAAGATGTAGCTTCCCTGTGAGTCACTGAACTAATATTTAGTTGTATAACCACTGCTTCTGAGAACTGCTTCACATCTGTGTTGCATGGAGTCGACCAACTTCTGGCACCTGTGAACAGGTATTCCGGCCCAGGACGATTGGACTACATTCCACAATTCCTCTGCATTTCATGGTTTTGCCTCAGAAACAGCATTTCTTAGTCACCCCACAAGTGTTCTGTTGGTCTGGAACCAAGATGCTGCTCTGCTTCTCTGTTTGATTACAGAAAACATCCTGTTTAGTAATGAATCCTGTTTCCACCTCTAATTAGAAAGATGGAATCATATCAATCATGTGATACCATGTGACATTATCCACTAATGCATCCTGTCTTCTGCTCTTCGGGAAGTACGAACAACACAAGTGTGTGATATCCAGTGTACGATTAGACCTTTTGTATTGATTCATTGATCATTGATCAAGAAAAACACCAGAAGTGCAGGTTTCAGCTCCTGTTACACACATTTTTGGCGGTGTTGCCTTCTCCTGCAGCACACACACACACACACACCTATCTGATTGAGACTGGTCGATACTCTTTCATTTGATTTCTCCTTTTTTTTTCTTCAGCTGCTCTGATTGATTTCCTTTCAATCTCAACTCCGTCTTTAGTCCTTCATTCTCCTCTCTCGTATATCCTGAAGCTATTTTATGTTTTTGCTCTCCCTCTAAATGTTATTACTCTCCCCCTCTCTCTCTCGCTGTCTGTCTCTGTCTCTCTCTCTCTCTCTCCCCCTCCCTCCCCCCCCCTCTCTCTCTCTATGAAGAATTGATTCTTGTACTCTAGTCTCGTGTTCTGGACTCAATGAGCTGCTGTCAGTGCTCTGAACTTGATTTTAGGATCTTGTACATTCCTGGATGCGCTAACACAGCAGCGATCCAGCTCATATCAGCTTCCTGAAGCTTATTTTATTTCATTTCTAAACACTCACTGTCTGTTTTCTTTGTCCTTGTCCGTCTGTGTCCGACAGGGCGGGGCACCCCAGCACTCCCTCGGTGGCGGGTCAGGATGGCGAGGAGAACCCGGCGGCGCTGGCTGAGAGCTGCTTCAGGGAGCTGCTGGGCCGGGCGGCCTACGGCAACATGAACAACGCTGTGAGACCCGTGCTGGTGTGAGTACCCGGACGTTAGTGTATTGTTTTTAACTCCTTAGTCAAACAGGGATTTTTGTGTGTTTACAACGTTTTCCTCAGTAAGTTACAGACATTTATTGGGCGACTGTCCTGGGCCGCTTTCGGCACCGTTGCTCGGACCGCGCCCATCTTCAAACTCGCCCATGTGACAAACTGTGACTCCGGTGTAACGACAGGAGAGCAGATTAGATGATAGTCGACCCTTCAGAGGCTTTCGTGCTCACATGCACTAGAAGACATGCTCACATGCACTAAAAGACATGCTCACATGCACTAAAAGACATGCTCACATGCACTAGAAGACATGCACTAAAAGACATGCTCACATGCACTAGAAGACATGCTCACATGCACTAAAAGACATGCTCACATGCACTAGAAGACATGCTCACATGCACTAAAAGACATGCTCACATGCACTAAAAGACATGCTCACATGCACTAGAAGACATGCTCACATGCACTAAAAGACATGCTCACATGCACGCTCACATGCACTAAAAGACATGCTCACATGCACTAGAAGACATGCTCACATGCACTAAAAGACATTCTCACATGCACTAGAAGACATGCTCACATGCACTAGAAGACATGCTCACATGCACTAGAAGACATGCTCACATGCACTAAAAGACATGCTCACATGCACTAGAAGACATGCTCACATGCACTAAAAGACATGCTCACATGCACTAGAAGACATGCTCACATGCACTAAAAGACATGCTCACATGCACTAGAAGACATGCTCACATGCACTAAAAGACATGCTCACATGCACGCTCGCATGCACTAAAAGACATGCTCGCATGCACTAGAAGACATGCTCACATGCACTAAAAGACATGCTCACATGCACTAGAAGACATGCTCACATGCACTAAAAGACATTCTCACATGCACTAGAAGACATGCTCACATGCACTAAAAGACATGCTCACATGCACGCTCGCATGCACTAAAAGACATGCTCACATGCACTAGAAGACATGCTCGCATGCACTAAAAGACATGCTCACATGCACTAAAAGACATGCTCACATGCACTAAAAGACATTCTCACATGCACTAGAAGACATGCTCACATGCACTAAAAGACATGCTCACATGCACTAGAAGACATGCTCACATGCACGCTCACATGCACTAAACGACATGCTCACATGCACTAGAAGACATGCTCACGTGCACTAGAAGACATGCTCACGTGCACTAGAAGACACGCTCACGTGCACTAGAAGACACGCTCGCATGCACTAACATGCACGCTCACATTTTCTAAATCATGTTTGAATGTGTTTCATGTCCTCAAGACACCTTCATGGTTTCCAGTAGCGACCGTACGATGTGAGAATCTCTTGAAACTGTAAACTTGAATGAACTAAGTCCTACATTAACGTTCTTTTAAAACTTAATAACCTCTCGGTGGTTACATCCCTCTGCGTGGCGTTATGTCATCTTCCAGCTGCTGCTTCTATTTTCTCCGTTTTGATAAACGCTTCTTTGGAGCTCTGCTCTTTTTGTTCTTTGTGTGACAGCGTGAGGTGTCGGTCTGCTTCTACTCTCCTGTTTGCATTTCCTATTGGTGGCGTTCTCCCTCAGAGGAGCCAGATTACATTTCAGGCATCTCTGTGTCCATATTTAGTTAGATTTATTTTCTCCTTCACCGAAACAAAGCGAGGTTAAAACAACACCTTCTCACTCCAAACGTGTCAGTTTCAGCTTGTTGCATGGCGTCATTTCAAAATAAACTTGGTTTTCTGTTTATTTACGCAACAGAAGTATTTGGTTAAGCTTAGAAAAAGAGTTTGTCATGTAAAGTAACTAATCCATTCGCAGCTGTACCGGCCGTAATTTGCAGATATCCCACGAAATTATTTCCACGATATCTTGAACGAGGAAGTATAAAACACACAAAAAGCAGGGCGGGAGTGGAGGTGTGTGGGTCCTCCAGCAGACTGCTGTTCCTTCCTCGTGTGAAGTCAACGTTGATGTTTTTGTCACATAACTTGTGTACTTCAGTAACTTAGTTATTTTAACCCAAAGTTTCTTTTCATGAACCAAACTAAGTAGTTTTGTTGCCTAAACCTAAATTACCGTATTTTCCGCACTATAGGGCGCACTGGATTATAAGGCGCACTGTCAATGAATGGTCTATTTTCGATCTTTTTTCATATATAAAGCGCACCAGACTATAAGGCGCATTAAGCGAAACAAAACAGTCAGTCAGTCAAACTTTGCGATTACGGCATCCAGCATGCCCGGATCCCTCTCGTCATTATCCGAGTCAGAGTCAGTGTCGTTGCTGTTACCTGGCAGTTCGGTGATGATTCCGGCCTTCGTGAAAGCTCGGACCACAGTTGAGACTGATACCTTAGCCCAGGCATCCACGATCCATTGGTAGATAGTAGCGTAAGTCGCCCGGCGCTGTCTCCCTGTCTTGGTGAATGTGTGTTCGCCTTCTGTCATCCACTGCTCCCACGCAGCTCGCAGTTTAACTTTGAACGCCCTGTTGACACCAATATCTAGCGGCTGGAGTTCTTTAGTTAATCCACCCGGAATGATGGCAAGCTCCGAATTAGTTTGCTTCACTTTGTTTTTGACAGCATCGTAATATTAACATATGTAATATTATGGTGAAGCACAGTATGTATTACTCCGCGACACTCCTGACTACGGTAGCCGTAATGCTGCAAGCGGTGCGGCTTTGTAGTTTACCAAAGTCGTACTAAAACATTTTGACAGAGCGCCGTGTACCACACAAAATTGCTTCGAGGTCAGTAAACACAACCAGAATTAATCCATATATAAGGCGCTCCGGATTATAAGGCGCACTGTCGTTTTTTTAGAAAATGAAAGGCTTTTAAGTGCGCCTTATAGTGCGGAAAATACGGTAGTTCATTTTTGTTCATGTAACAAGCTGAAATTCACACATGTTGTTGGACTTTTGTAGGAAAATGCATGAAAAATGATGAGTGACTTTTCATCAGATATCATACGAACTGTTGTGCGAGGATACGTTAAATAACTATATTTAAGAACTGAGGTAGAATAAGTCGAGCAGTGGTCATCCATCCACCATTCCCATGAAGAAAATGTACACAAAGATCTACCTTCTTCTTCTTCTTCTCACTGTGCAGAGTTCAGATTCATAGCCTGCTTTATGACATGAATCATGACACACACACACACACACACACACACACACACACACACACACCTTCCTCAGTGCACAGAGAGGAAATTAAATGAGCTCTCTTATCAGGCGGCTGCCGTCATTGACCATCTCTCTCTCTCTCTCTCTCTCTCTCTCTCTCTCTCTCCCTCCTGGGATTTGAACATCCTCGTCTCTGCTCCTATTGGCCGCTCTCCCCCCCCCCACTCGGCACGCATAAATTGGACAATTACTGCGTGAGCGGCGGAGCCCTATGGAGCTAAATCCAGGTCAAAAGTTTTGTTCATTTGAAAAAAAGATTTGAACCTGAAAGCTCAAATTGTGGTATTGAACATTGAAAAATACAGCAATGTATTCAAACGTTTTTTTGGGTTGAATATATTTTCAGTTTCAAATCTTTTTTTCAGGTTCAGGTTTTTTTTTTTCAGGTTCAGGTTTTTTTTTTTCAAGTTTCAGTTTTTTTTTTTTCAAGTACAGGTTTTTTTTCAGTTCAGACTTTTGACCCTGATCTAACGTGGGGGGCGTGGTATCAAATGAGAGGGGCGTGTCACCATGAGTGACAGCATAACAAAGAGGACCGTCCTCAACCATAACGTAACGTGGAAACAGGTAACGTGGGCACCGCGAGAATTATGATTCAACACTTTATATACACCATATTCACGTGATTGGAAGTACAATAAATTACGCTAGTGACAAAGTTCTGTTTAGCAAGCTGTTTTAGCCTCTACTTGGCACGAATCACAGTAAAAGAGCAATAAACTATGCCATATTGGGTCGTTCAACTACCGTATTTTCCGCACTATAAGGCGCACTTAAAAGCCTTTAATTTTCTCAAAAAACGACAGTGCGCCTTATAATCCGGAGCGCCTTATATATGGATTAATTCTGGTTGTGTTTACTGACCTCGAAGCGATTTTGTGTGGTACACGGCGCTCTGTCAAAATGTTTTAGTACGACTTTGGTAAACTACAAAGCCGCACCGCTTGCAGCATTACGGCTACCGTAGTCAGGAGTCTCACCGGTAGTTCTGGACGAGGTGTAAGCATAAGCATGCATAAGTATCATAGCTCGCTGTGTGAGTCACGCAGACTCCACTAACTGTGTGTTTACATGTCTGTAATCATAAAGCTACAGCTGTCTCAGAACGCTGCCGTTAGCAGACGTGCTAACTAACGAGCTAACAAGCTAGGGGTAATCTGCCTCTATCTCTCAAGACACCTGCCCAGCTGTTCACTTGTTCTCACAACACAACTCAGTTTCTCACTGATGGCCATTATTTATTCTGTGTGTTTACATGTCTGTAATCATAAAGCTACAGCTGTCTCAGAACGCTGCCGTTAGCAGACGTGCTAACTAACGAGCTAACAAGCTACACTACACGATGTAAACAGTCCGTCCCCCAGATCGTCACATGATGAACTGTAAACTCGTCATAAGCTCGTCATATGCATCACATCTCGCTGTGTGAGTCTCGTACTATCTCGTGAGAATACGGACACGGAAGTGGAGAATCTACAGATTTCTTCAGAGCGCCCGCGCCTTATAGTCTGGTGCGCTTTATATATGAAAAAAGATCGAAAATAGACCATTCATTGACAGTGCGCCTTATAATCCAGTGCGTCCTATAGTGCGGAAAATACGGTACTACACTTTAATATCTGATGTTTCGCACTTCCACACACCACTGTGAACGCAGCGTAGTATCCTTGCTCAAAATGTGTCAGCGGCAGACTAAACTGGGGTGGATGAACAGCTATGCTAACGAATTTCATTGCACAATAGATTTATAAATTCAGAAAAATATATTTTCAAAAAGAAACAGAGGAAAACATCTCTCTACCTGTGGTGATAAATAAAACACAGTGGTGTGTGGAAGTGCGAAACGTCAGATATTAAAGTGTAGTAGTTGAACGGCCCAATATGGCATAGTGTATTGCTCTTTTACTGTGATTCGTGCCAAGTAGAGGCTAAAACAGCTTGCTAAACACAACTTTGTCACTAGCGTAATTTCTTTTACTTCCAATCACGTGAATATGGTGTATATAAAGTGTTGAATCATAATTCTCGCGGTGCCCACGTTACCTGAAGGCAACGTGGTTGAGGACGGTCCTCTGCCTTCTTTGTTATGCTGTCACTCATGGTGACACGCCCCTCTCAGTTGATACCACGCCCCCCACGTTAGATCAGGGTCAAAAGTCTGAACTGAAAAAAAACCTGTACTTGAAAAAAAAAAAACTGAAACTTGAAAAAAAAACCTGAACCTGAAAAAAAACAACCTGAACCTGAAAAAAAGATTTGAAACTGAAAATATATTCAACCCAAAAAAACTTTTGAATACATTGCTGTATTTTTCAATGTTCAATACCACAATTTGAGCTTTCAGGTTCAAATCTTTTTTTCAAATGAACAAAACTTTTGATCTGGATTTAGCTCCATAGGGCCCCCGCTGAGGTTTCCTCGCTCTGCTGAGAGGCTCCGAGTGCAGGCTTCACTTCGCTCCTTACGTCCTCAGCTGCTTCATGCAGATGTTTAAATTAGTGATGTCACTCAGTGCATCGGTGTGCTGGTCCAACAGTTTGGTTCTCAACAAGTATCGGATCGATCGCTAGTAACTGTTGTGAAGACGTGCTAAATGCTACAAATGCAACATCTCTCACGTTGAAGTTGGGTTCAGGCAACAAAACCAAATTGTTGCCGAACAATTTGTTGATTAAGGCAACAAAACCACAAACCGTTTGGTTCAGGCATCTCTATATATCTATTATTATTCGTATATCTATAAGTATTGTGGCTGTGTTAGCTACCTCACATCTCCAAAAGAAGAATAAAATTAGAAGCTGTGAGATACTCGATAAATATGAGCCCTGATGTCTCCGTGTACCATCTGCTCTTTACTCTTGTTGTTGCTGCTACTGAGTTCATATCAGAGAAGCGGTGCCTTTTATTATTCATTATGATCTGTTTTTTAAAGATATGTAATTCTATCACCTATCTTCCACTCCCAGATATCAGCAGCAGTAACACTCGTGGTTGTCGTATTATTGAGTGGGAGAAGTCAGAGGATGGTGTTGCCTCTGGGGACCATATCCTTCTCTGCTAGATTAATAGTGAGAGTCCTCTCTGGTTGAAGGGATAATATGTCAGTATGAACAATAGATCATTACATCACCTTTAATTGGTGGTATCACTTTATCAAAATAAAGGTATTGGAAATAAATCCTACTGGACATTTGTGTCCTCAGTGCAACAGTAGAATAAGCTTCAGTTCCTACGTCACCTAAACGTTACAAACGATCAATAGTAAGACTGAAGGTCTGAGCCATTTACCCGACGTCCATCACAAGGAAGGTACGACATGAAAGCAATGAGAGACAAAGAAAAGTAAAAGGCTGCTGTTTCTCTGCAGCAGGTGTTGGCTGTGTCCATTTAGGAGATATCTGAGTTCAGCTATCTCAGGCTGCATGTCTGCATTAACTCAAATACCTCAGTTTGCTCAGTACACGTTACTCAAAGTGTTTTAACCTGTGACCTAATTTTTTCCATCACAACATACGTGCAGCGTATCCTCGTGCAACGGTTCGTAGGATATCTTATGAAAAGTTATTCCTAATTTTTTACTAAGAAAGTCCAGCAACAATTTCTCTTCTTTACATGCAAACATACTTTTTCCAAGTATTTGTTGAGTTAAAGCAACAAAGCTACTTGGTTTGGGTTAAAGAAAACTACAGAAGTAACTTGAAATGTGTTGATTAAATAACGATGAAAGTGGCGTTACTTAAGTACGAATGTTACGTGACAAATAAGTCAACATTGACTTCACACGGGACGCTAACAGCGGTTTACTGGGTGAAAGTCTAGTGTTTTTTCTCCCTCTTTACTACACACACATTGATTGTACATACGGATTACAGGGTAACGCTTCTCGTCGGTACGGACAGTGTTTGGAAGCAGTCTGGTCAGTGAGCTAGCGCTGTGGTTTGTGAATAGATAGTGAACATGCAGGTCTGCACTGAGGACAGCTGAGTATGAAGTGTTGACAGTGCCACGTAGAGACTGAAGCAGTGAATGTCAGCGTAACACCTGTTCTAATTGATGCTGATTTTAGACTCCTGTTGTCTGTGATTGCTGTCGCTAATTAATTCTCTCCAGAGATTCTTCCCAGAAACCAAAGGGACACTTTGAATGATGGGAACGCTGGAAATCTGCAACGTCATCTTCTGAGTTTGACGTCACATTTCTTTGTGACATTTAACAGAATGGAAATATGAAGCTTCCCAGCAACTTTATATCAAAAGACACTTTTTTTATATTTTATTATTCCTGCGATTCATCGTTTTTACTCTTTTTTTTTTTTTTTCAGCCTTGAGTCAAGAAGCCTCTTAATGCTGCCATTAACAAGTATTGACATTACTCTGACTGCTTGACATCTGAACTGAGCTGCATTTAATAATTTTTCTCTCCCCTCACTTTACCTCCACTTTGTTTCATTGCTTTCTTTTTTAACCTCAGAGCTTTCTCAGTTAATTTGTTTAAAAGCACAGTGTTGTCATTTTCCTGCAAATCCAGTCGGAGACAATCCCACAATCCTTTGTTTTAACCAGGCAACAACTTCTGGTTCTGCAGAGTGAAGCCAAAGCTGCATTCTCTCTAATGTCCACCAGGGGGCGACTCCTCTGGTTGTATAGAGGTCTATGAGAAAATGACTCTACTTCTCTCTTGATTTATTACCTCAGTAAACATTGTAAACATGAGTTTATGGTCTCAATCTCTAGTTTCAAGTCTTCTTCAATACAGCATGATGTTCATTTAGTAAATTATGGTCCATTTAGAGTCAAACAGACTATAAAGCAGGGTATGCTTTAGGGCGGGGCTACACAGTGATTGACAGGTCTCTACCAGAGACGTAAACGGCGTCTCTACGTCACTCCTCCTCAGTCCAGATATGGTCACTTCTTGTTCACTGGTTGCAAAAAAAATAACATGGCGACGGCGAGATTGCCAAATTCGAGGCTTCAAAACATCAGTCCACCTCCAGCTCTGAACCAGTGACTCGCTGGCTTCATGCGCCCCCTGCAGGCCACAGCAGCTGGTGCAGTCACCTTTTGTCCTCGTGTCTTTGGTAAACCCGGTGAGTGTTGATACCACAGTGAGTGATGAAGACGACGGGCTCTGGAGGGTGAAGCACACGGTTAACAAAGTGCTGACGTGTCTAAAAGTTGGTGGTGTGGTTGAGGAGAAGCTGTGCGTTCTGAAAAGTGTCTCAAGAGGGTCATGTTTTTAAAAAATGTATCAATTTGGAATGGAATGCAGTCATCTGATGTCCCCTCTGCTCCTGTTAGTGGATAGTTAACTGTGGCTCAGTGGAGAGCAGGGTCGTCCGTCAATCAGAGGATCGGCCGTTCGATCCTCGGCTCCGCTAGTCGCTGTGGTTTGTGAATGTGTGTGAATGGGTGAATGATGACATGCAGTGTTAAAGCACGTTGAGTGGTCAGAAAGACTAGAAAAGTGCTTTACAAGTACAGACCATTTACCATTCTACTTTTCTTTGTTGGTGCAGCAGCACCCCCGCTGGTGCGTCATTGACACTTCAGGAGAAAGGTGGTACTGCAGCCTTGGAGAGTTTCTTAAACGGAACATCTTTGGCGGATTTGTCGAATTGCAGAAGCTGTTTGGACAGATTCAGAAATAGATTGAATGAATCAGATTTATTGGTGCATTTGGTCGTTAATTAGAGCCGCGGTGTTATTTACCTTGTTTTTATGAATGCAGTTAAAATAATTCAGTTTTTATTTATTTGTCAATGTACAGCAATGTGAGCTAGTCTGTATGAAATGTGATGTACTAGTAAAGATTATTACTATTTCTTACTCCGGTCCATGAGTGTGAGGCGATACACGACAGCATAGATCTATAAGTGAATATTATATAAGTGAATATTATATAAGTGAATATTATAAAAGTGAATAATGAGGCTTCATGCAGGCTCAGCTGAAGCTGAGAGCAACAGGACAGACATACATTCATCTCTGCAGTCCAGTCTCTGATTATTTTTCTCCTCATTTAAGACGCTTTGCTTCTCATCTGTGTGTGAAACCAGTTCTCCTCCTGCAGGGAGGAGGAGGAAAGGGGAAGCATCTTCAGACTATAAATAGCAGGGATTGGAGTTAACAGTGGGGAGGGAGGAGGGGAGGAGAGGGGGAGGAGGAGGAGGAGGTGGGTTTTGGGGGTTTGGATTGACGTCATGTTGGTGAACGATTCTTACACAACCAGCTTCCTCTCAATCGCTCTGCTTCCTCCTTTCTTTCCTCTTGTTCCTGTCTTCTTCTCTCCACTTTCTTTTCCTCTCTCTGTCTCTCCCTCTCTGTCTGTCTGTCTCTCTCTCCCTCCCTCTCTCTCTCTCTGAATCTCTCTCTCTCTCTCTCTGTGTCTGTCTCTCTCCCTCTCTCTCTCTCTCTCCCTCTGTCTCTATGCCTGTCTCTCTCCCTCTCTGTCTGTCTGTCTCTCTCTCTCCCTCTCTGTCTGTCTGTCTCTCTCTCTCTCTCTCTCTCTCTCTCTCTCTCTGTCTCTCTCTCTATCTCTTTTTGTTTGCATCAGTCCTGACACATTGTTTAAAATGCTGTGACTGTTTGTTTAAACAGATGTTTGTGAGTACCGTGTGTGATGGTTCTAGGTTTGGGTTCTGAGGCGAGCTTCCGACTTTTCATTCAGCGCCATCAGCCGGTCAAAATGAACCAACTCTTTTTATGACATTACAATCTGCCTCAGCTGTACTGTATGTTTAGTTATTAGCAAATGTTGTGTTGCTAACACCTTGAAATATGTTGGTAAGCATTATACGTACGTAGCATGTTAGCATGTTAGCAGTTTGTACAGCCTCACAGATTCTATCTCTCGTGGCCGTATACTCTTTGTTTTAGCTCCTTTCTCATCAGAGAATACAGATGTTTTTGAAGCTCCTCTTGCTGTTGTGTGTGTGTGCGTTCTCAATCTGCCACTCACACTCCTCTGCAGGTCTTTGACACTCACATGATGTTTCATATAACCTTTGACCTTTAGTATCTCACCTCGGAGATGAAGAACATGCGGCTTTGCCTTCCCTCTGAATCATTTCTTTCTAAGATGTCTCAGGTTCTCTCTTGTTCTCCTGCATTCTTCTGTGTGATCCTCCTCTGCTTCATCTAATTCTGTCCATCTATCTTTATCTCAGCTCTGTGAACAGTTCAACAGCTGGACCTCTTCATTTTCTCTTTAAAGATATCAACGATTATTTTACTTAATATCAAATCTTATGACGTCATGGTGCAAAGATTCATTTGTATTTAAACCTCAAACCCCTATTTCAACTCATGCTGCTGGTATATATATGTAATATTTAATAAAATAAAGCAGTAAAAAGACAACTTTACATGAAAGCCGGTGTGTAAAAATGGGTCTTAAGTAGTGATTTAAAAGAGATTACTGATTCTCCTCAGGCAGCTCGTTCCAGAGCCGAGGGGTCCTGATGACAGCACGAGTACCGCTGATACTCACTGTATCTAAGAGATGATGCTTAACTCACAAATACAGAAAACTGCTTCCATTCTCACATTCAATTCAGATGCAAAAACCGCTCAGAGTGTTCACATTTTATAATCTTTCCTCACATTAAATCTTTATATATGTTTTTTTTTTGGTGTTTGTAGTTATTATAATGTTTTTGATCCACCTCCATGGTTCAGGTTCGGTGAGGTTTACTTGGTTAAAAGAAACCAAACATTGACTTTTGGTGGGAAACGGGAATCAAACCGAAGACTCTGACTCGCTTTGATCTTTGATCCATCCGTAGACGTTTATCAGATGAGAATATTGATGATGTCGTTATTTCTCTTCTGTCTTCAGTCACCTGGACAACCACCACCTGTGGGACCCCAATGAGTTTGCAGTTTCCTGCTTCAGAATCATCATGTACTCCATCCAGGTAAAGTACACACATGTTAATTCATTATATCTACTTTGTTTTAAAGTACTACGCCAGCATGACTTTAAAGGCATGTCATGATCCTTTTAACACTGGAGCACAAGGTGCACTATTAGCCCCGCCCTCCCCCACATCTCTTAGATCCTGCTCCAGCACCTGTCAATCATCTTAACGAGCTGTCATCCAGCCTCAGGCGTCCCTGAAGCCACCGCAGGCAGATGGAGAACACAGCTGATCACTCTCTCGTTTCTATATTCCTGCTCAACTCCATTGTTACTGTTACTCTGATCTGGTTCTTGGGGAATGTTTCTTTTCTTTTTAGAGTCAAATAGACCATAAAGCAGGGTATGCTTTAGGGTGGGGCTACCTTATGATTGACAGGTCTCTAGCAGAGACGTATACGGCGTCTCTACGTCACTCCTCCTCAGTCCAAATATGGTCACTTTCTGTTCGCTGGTTGCAAATAAAATAAACATGGCGACGGCCGTAATCCAAGATGGCGACGGCAAAATCGCCGAATTTCAGGCTTCAAGACATCAATCCACAAACCAATGAGTGACGTCACGACGACCACGTCCACTTCTTGAATATATAGTCTCTGGTCCTTGCATTTTAGTTGGTGTTTAGTTTTTTTAATTAAACCTTTATAAAACCAGGTAAATTGCTTTGAGATTACAACATTTCTATACCAAGGGAGCCCTGGCCGAGACAGCAGCAATACATCAAAACGAGTTACAAGCAAAGACTTAAAAATACAACATACGCTGCAGAGCGTCTATCAATCAATCAAACTCTTAATTCTAACTAGGGTTGTTTCCTTCAACTTTAAATGAGATTGTTGCATATTAAGCCATGGACAGTATATTTAATGTTATAAAGAAATAAAATCATCCACCGACTTTGAGCAACACTAGCACACACACACAGAGCAGCAGAATAAATGTTCTAGCAGTAAACATACAGCAGATGTTTACTGCTAGAACATTTATTACTGCTCTCAATAACAGATTCTTTCCTTTACTCTCTGTCTCACTCCCTAAAAGCCCAGAACTCCATCTCTCTCTCTCTCTCTGTTTGTGTAATTGGTGCCCCGGTGACTCTGAGATGCTGCCACAGATGAAACACAATCAATGGTTCTGGGGTCCAGGTGTCACTTTCTGTGTGCATGTGCCTCGTCAGTTTATTCTTGTGTGTCCACCGTGTGAGTGTGTGACATGAGCAGAGTTGTGTCTCTTTGATCTGTCCGGGGGGAGTTCGGTTTGTCTGCTGGGAGATTCTGTTTGATCTGAGTGACAAAAAACAACCGCACCCCGGGTTTGTCCCGCAGAGACGCAGTCGAACGTTCTGCTGTCAGGAGGAAACAACGGCGTTTGGACCATTTTAAAAACGATGATGGTCTTTACATGTCGAGGTCTCAGCAGCTCCGGGGAGTAAGAAATAGACCAGGATGCTTTGCTCTTATAAAAAAATGTATTACAAATATTCAAAACAGAAATATGTTAGTTTTTGTTTTTATACAAAAGAATCCCCCAATGGACTGATTGCAACAGTTCGTCCAACTTTCCAAAGAGTTTTCCTTTTTGAAGTCCACTGACCATAATGATATGACTATAATTGAGTTGTAGTAGTTTGTTCCTTTTCAATTTAAATATCTGGATAAAATGAACACAACATTTACTTTCAGCTGACAAAGTGGGCAGACACAATTTAGCTCCAAACATGACGCGTCTTAAATCCTTCTTTGTCGACCAGGCTCAGCACTCCCACCACGTCATCCAGCAGGTTCTGAATCACCTGGACACCAACAACAAGAACACACCGCGGGTCAGAGCCGGCATCGTCCAGGTCCTCCTGGAGACGGTGGCCATCGCCGCTAAAGGCTCAGTGGGTGAGTTTACAGGACGACACTGGTTTCCACTGTTGGACCAGTCACTCATCTGTCTAACTTGCTTTAAATTGATTTGTCTACTGAAAACAAATCTCCAACAATTCCAGTGTTCAGGTGTAATCAGCACAGTTTTATTAGACAAACTGGTCCAACATAACAGAATACTTTCTTTCTTTAGATATTAAGATATGAAACAAGATCAGGTCCCAGCTCTTAGCAATACCCAGTAACCACAACGCCCCAGGGTTCATACCCAAATCTGTGAGACTGACTTATTTTTTACCCGACAACTCCCCAGCATCAGTATCTCAATTAGATTATTTCAGGAAACACACAAACAGGAACAGAGTGAAAAAGGTGCCGATGTGATAATTGACTGATAATTAAATAAGCATGAAGTTTGACACCTTTTGAGAAGAAAGGAGTAGAAAGGGTTCTGGGCCGAGCCAGGTGAGATCTATATTCTCTCTTACTTGTTCTGGGTGTACCCCAAGCGGCTCTGGAGAAGCCCCAGAAAACCTCCAGAGGAAGGCACCAAGGAGGCTTCCTCCAAAGGAAGCAACCAAGGAGGCTTCCTCCAAAAAAAACTCCAAAGAAAGGCACCAAGGAGGCTTCCTCCAAAGGAAGCAACCAAGGAGGCTTCCTCCAAAAAAACCTCCAAAGAAAGGCACCAAGGAGGCTTCCTCCAAAAAAAACTCCAAAGGAAGGCACCAAGGAGGCTTCCTCCAAAAAACCTCCAAAGGAAGGCACCAAGGAGGCTTCCTCCAAAAAAGCTCCAAAGGAAGCCACCAAGGAGGCCACTGATTGTCACTAGGGCAACGCGGGACATCCTGGACAAACCTGCCGTTTTTTAAAAAGCCGAGCTTCCGTCTTTAGTGTCAACTCTATTTTTTTTGTATTCACTCGACACAGATTTGATGAATCTGGTTTTGGGCCCAGAGGGTCCATATATTTCTTGTAGGCTGTGCCCGTCCAGGGGCCACATTCTTGGATGGTCTGTGTGCGAGTCTATGAATCGGAGTCTGGCCCCTCACCTAGGACCACTTTACCTTTGGAGACCCTACCAGGAGCTATTAGCTCTGACAGTCACAGGGACGCATTAACCCATAAGGTGTTGGTTCTCGAAGGGAGATTAGAATTACATTAACAAATAGAAAGAATTAAACTACTTTTTAGCTTTAGATCATGCTGTTTTTTTTGTATTTAATTCCTCCAACCTGTGTTTTACTGCCTCTGCCTGGAAAACAAACACACACTCACCCTTCCTCTGGATAGGAATGATTCAAGAGTCCAAGAGAAGTGATGTGTGCTCCTTTGAAAGTGAAATCACGACTCCTCCCAATCTGTGGCTTGGTACAGTATGACACTTAAAGTGAATGTTTAGAGCAGTTTCCACAGACCCCCCCCCATCCAGTGAACTGTGTTATAACAACACTGATAAATCACAACATGTTGGGGGAGATGTTCTTGTGATTTAAAGTGTTTGGTTCTGTAGATTAGTCATGTGATGCGTTATCCAGACCCGTGTAGCGTTTCCTCTGTAGAGATGTATCCCGGATGTGTTTAGCCTAGCTTAGCACAAAGACTGAAACTAGCCTAGCTCCATCAAACTAAACAAAACAAACAATACACCTTTCAACAGCTTCCATGTCTGTCTGATTTACGTCTTATATCTTTGTTGTTTATTGAACAGGCATAGAAACACGTTTTTACCAGAATAAGATAATGTAACCTCTTAGGAGAATGATATTTCAGTTACTTTTACTTCTGAACAACAGCTCAGATCAAATAAATAATCTGTCACTGGGTATCTCTGCATAATCCTGCAGTTCACGTCCGTATTTAATGGACTAATGAATCTTTCAGAGTTCAACGTTTCCAAACATGATAAATATGTCAGGTTGAATTTCTGGAAAAAGTGTTTAAAATGATGCACAAGACGTGTAGACGTGCAACGCTAAAACATGTCGTGGTATGTCTTCATGTAAACGTCACACAGCTTCAATAAAGAGCCGTAACAGACTTTCTGTTATACGGTCAGACTGTGTGGAAAGCTTGAAGCTGCTTCAGGGGAAGAAAATCTGATGTTAGCGTCTAATGACACAAAAACATAAAAATATATAGATCCTAAAAATGAAATAAATATGTTTTTGTCAGCCAAAGAACATCTTTTGCAATTAAGTTCCCCAACAACTAGTGTTTGACTTAAACATGTCTCTTCTATGGTGTGTGTGTGTGTGTGTGTGTGTGTGTGTGTGTGCGTGTGCAGGCCCCACCGTGCTGGAGGTGTTCAACACTCTGCTCAAACACCTGAGAATGAGCGTAGACTTTGAGCTTGGTGAGAGCTCCAGGAGGAACTCCAGCATCAGCGTGTCGTCGGGCCGCAGCAAAGAGAGCGAAGAGAGGATCGTCCAGAACGCCATCATCCAGACCATCGGTACTCTCCACTTCCTGTCTCATTAGGAGGCTTTCTGTTGTTGTTTGTAAAGAAGTTTTTTTTCAGATGAAGCTGAGACTTTTTATGTTTGTAAAACGATATTATGTGTTTAACCTCAAAAAGAGATATGACTCATCGTCTCCCTCGCCAGGCTTCTTCGGTGGAAACCTGCCAGACTACCAGCGAGCTGAGGTCATGATGTTCGTCATGGGCAGGGTGCCCGTCTACGGGACCCCCTGCCACACCTTGGACACCGTGAAGATCGGGTGAGTCACACGCCGTCGTTACCCAAGGAGCCCTGTGTTTCCCACACACACACACACACACACACACACACACACACACACACACATACAATCAACACACACACAGACACAGAGCTCACTGAGCTGTTTCAGGGTGTGATAGAAACATTTTACTGCCACTAAAATCAAAGCGCTCTCATCTGTTCTTTAAGTCTCTGAACCCACAATCCACCAGTTTAAAGACATGTTTTTGTGCCAAAATTACACAATTTATTATATCTAGAATCTGTAAAAACCTGTCTTTCTGTCTCTCAGTCTCTCTGTCTTCTTCTTCTTCCTCTTCTTCTTCTTCTTCTTCTTCTTCTCCTTCTTCTCCTCCTCCCCCTTACAAAGTGAATTGTGTATTAATCTGTCCTCGCCTCACCTCCTGGACGTCCTGCAGTGAATTCAGCCGCCGGGTCACTGAGACGACCAAAAGCAAGAAAAACAATCTAATCCCTTCAGGCCTCAGGAGAGCAAGAACAGATAATCCCAAATCAAACGAGCCCCGTCCTCCTCCTCCTCCTCCTCCTCCTCCTCCTCCTCCTCCTCCTCCTCCTCCTCCTCCTCAAAGACCAACAGACTCACTCCCTCTCTTCTCCTTTTCGGGTATTTGCCGGAGGAGAGAGGTTTGCCTCTGCAGTTAGTCGGTGTTACAGATAGTAAACTCACAGGGTCTTTACGCTTCATCCACACATGATGTAACACAGACGTACCATGAAAGAAAGTCTATCTGTACTTTTTGTAAAATGTGACTTTCTTTTAAATTTAAGTGTTTTACCCCTCCTGCCCCAACACCTGGGTTTTACCTACAGTGGCCCTGATACGCCAAAATGCTACGATAATGCTAATATAATATAAACCCCGTTTTACTTTCTGAGCCTCAGTTTTGGCTCCGCTGTTAAAATGCTTTACAAATAAAGAACGAAGCTGCAGTTTTGGACTCTGTCATGCTGTTTATATTACGGCCAATCAGAGCTGACTGCATCACTGTAGTGACGGTGAACTCGGCGTGTTGGTTCTGACAGAATAACGTGACGTCCTCTTCCTCTGCTGTCACTCAGGCATCACGGCACCAAGCGGATCCAGACCATGCTGCTCAGCTCGCTCATCATGGTGAGTCCTCCTCTTTGTCCCCACGTTTAGGAAAGCATCAACATTATCACAAATATGATGGATCCTGGATTCAATCAGCTGATTCATCTGTTGCAAACATCACAGGAAGTGATGCTTTGAACATTTCTGGTTTATTTGTAATAAACAGAAGAAGAAGAAACTGTGGCTTCGTGGACAAAAGAAATGGTGCCACATACAAACAATTAACAACCATACAAGGACAAAATATAATAATTAGTAGTCCAGTATATAATGAACCAATGGATTGTGAAATACAAATGATTAAAGTGCGTTATTGCAGCTCACTTTTATTTTATTTTAAGTACATTTATATTGTGAAAATGTTCTTTTTAAAAAGTAACTTTTTGTGTCATAATGACATTTTCCCCACTTTATTATTTATGACCATTTAACAGTTCTGTCTCTGGAGTTAACACTTCAACTCTTCCTTCTCTCTCATTACCTTCTTCTGTGAGAGACGGACACGAGGAGGCACAGGTGGCACCAACACACCCAGCACTGCTGCACACACTCACACACACACACGTATTCCTGCAGCGTCCTCGTGCGCTGCAGTCGTCAGTGCACATCCTCAGAGCGATCTATTACGGCGCTCGTCTGTCCTCCTCGCCACCACCTGGCCTCTCAGATGGAGCATGGTGCAGCTGGAGGAGGTGAAAGGTCAAAATATTTATAACGCAATGCAGATGGGGCCGAGCAGAGAGGAGTGTGTGTGTGTGTGTGTGTGTGTGTGTGTGTGTGTTATGCTGCATTCACATGGATTTTTGCATAGAAGGCCGTTGACAGTCTTTTTATTTGCAGAGCACTCACGCTGACATATAAGTTTTATATAAAAGCTTAAACGTTCTCACACAGGTTTCCACATGCATCTGTTCCAGTTGAGCATTTGAGAACTCCTTCTGTCCTTCTGATCATAAATCATCAGATCAGCCTCGTATGGGAGGAAACATGTGGACCGTTTCAGCTGCTTGTGAACGCAACCTTTAAGTGCTGATTCTCCTCGATACTCCCTGTGGATTAATGGCATCACGATGGGATAAATCGACTCACACCTTCCTCCCCCTCCCCCCACCTCAGGTAACCTCTGGCTTTAAGTCCAAGTCCATGGCAGCTGCGTTGCCTCCTCCCTTCCTGGATCCGCTCTTCTCCATCTCACTGATGGAGGACAGCGAGCTGAGGCAGCTGGTGCACGAGATCCTGCACAACATCATCGACCGCCATGACAACCGCGCCAAGCTGCGCGGCATCAGGTACTAAATACACACGAACTGTACCGTGTGCAGAGTAAATGATCCACGTTTGATTGTCATCGTTGAGAGCAGAAACTCAATGGCATTTAAGGTAGTGGCTCTAAAACGGGTTTCAATAACCGGCTTCCCTTTTGGTGTTTTTCTGGCACTGTTGGAGGAAGTATTCAGATCGTTTACTGCAGTAGAAGTACTAATACTACACTGTAGAAATACTCTACTACAAGTAAAAGTCCTGCATTTAAAACCATACTGACATAAAAGTATATAAATGTTTATAAACTAGTTAAAGTAAAAGTATTGATTGATGAGTAAAATGTTACTGAGGTTCCTGCTGCATTAATGTTTGTTGCATGTTAACTCCTTTATATCCTGTTGGTTAGTTTAATCTGCATCAACGCTTCAGATTCTATAAGATCATCAGATGTTCGTCTCTGTCCTGTGAGAACCTCGTACCTCTGAAAAGAACAAACAGCCTTTCAGCTTTGTGACGATGCATTTTACATCTGATCCAAGAGGCTTTTTAAAGAGTTTATTTAGCTGAAGAAGTAGGAAGATTTACTCAACACATAAAGGAAACACCTCTGGGATGTAGTAGAGTAAAAAGTACAACATGTACCTCTGAGATGTAGTAGAGTTAAAAGTACAATATGTACTTCTGAGATGTAGTGGTGGAGAAGTATAACGTAGCAGAAAAGGGAAATACTCAAGAAGAGTACAAGTGTCTTGAATATGTACAGCACTTGAGTAAATGTACTTTCCACCACTGAATTCTGTTTTTGTTTCTGTCTCCGTTGCAGAATCATTCCTAATGTTGCAGCATTGAAGATTAAAAGAGAGAAGATTTCCAAGCAAGACGTTGCATTCATGAAGAAGGTAGAAACTCTAAATTACTATAATCCTGCTCTGAAGTCTCACTTATCTCACGTACCAAACAGCCGAGTATCAAACAGCTGTCGGCTTCTGTTCCTTTATAGTGGACGGTAGATTCACAGCAGTGGAAATGGATTCCAGTATCAAAATATCCTCAGAAACTTCTACCTAAACAAAACCCCCTTTCTTGTTCTGCCAAAATGTGCCAAAATATGGTTCAATCGGTTTGTAATTACCATCTACAACCAACGCAGCTCACCAAAAACACTACTGGTCCATCCAAATGTCTTTTGAGTATACCCATCACTCTTTCCTAGTAGACATAAAGTTGCTTCAAGTTTTTAAATTTCTCCTTTAAAAGATGGCAGCGATCGTCTAAAACATCCATAGAAACCTTTCTGTGCAGCTTTATCCAGAATAATTATTTCTGTGCTTCTGTTACGAAGTGACTCATGTTGCCATGAACATACAAAGAAATCTTTATTGACAGAGCTGCAGCTAGTTTACTAGGACCACCAGGCCCAGGTCCTTTATTCATCAAATAATGGTTTCCATTTCCTCCAACCAAAATGATCTGTTTGCACGTGTCATTTACGAGCAACTAAAGCAAAAGTTGTAGCTTGTCACAAAGCGGTAAAACACTAATCCTTCATTACTAATCTGCTGTTTAGTTAGAACTTCTAGAATAGCTTCTGGCTTCACATTTACAGAAAGAGTAAAAGTGCTTTACTTGTGAAAATCAAAAGGTCTCAAACCTTTATGGAAAGTTAACTAAGAGGGTCACTCGGAGAGCACAAACCTCCGCCAAGGCCGATCTATTCCCAAACTTCCTGGGTTATTTCTTGAGCTGATGCTACAGACCGTACTGAAAACATAACCTCCTTGGTGGAGTCAAAATCCACCGGAAGAGGTGACCTGTAGCAAAAAATGAAATGACCAGTTATCAAACCTGCTACACAAAAAGTTCACTGAAACAATATAGAATACAAAGTATGAGACACTAGAACCTAAAAAGAAAATATGACATTAATGAAACAATGAAAAACTAGAAGGGCAGTAAAAGAGCGCAGAACTCCTTCAAGGCCGTATTTTCACAATGATAACGAAAGTGACTCAGATCCGCTCTGGAATGGGTTCTTCCTGAGCTTGACCCGTGCTGCACCCGTCCACCAACTTTCATGAAAATCATGCCAGTAGTTTTTTCTGTAATCTTGCTGAGAAACAAACCTCCGTGGTAGAGGTTAATTGAACATTTGCAGAAGTGATAGGATTGAATTTCATTCAAAGAGGTTGCAGAGGTTTCTGACCCTGACAGGAAAAGCCCGGTTCTCATCAGCACTTTCCAATAAAGAGGCCCAGAGTTTAAGTTGTTTAACCTGTGACCTTTACTGACAAACACCTGAACATCACGAGCAGCGTTCAGAGCAGATGAAGCCAGCTGTCAGGGGTCATTAATGGTCTTCTTATTGAATTCATTAGTGGTGAATGGAAGTCAATGGCCTTCACTCTCCATTAGGCTCCATGCCAAGCAGATAAATGCACAAACAATGCTCACAGCGTGCATTTGTATTCCTTTTTTCACAAGGGTAATTGTTAATGGGTTTAATCTTTTCAGTGGACGGCAGAGTAACATTTCCATTTATATCACGGAGGACGGAGCTGTGGTGGTAAATATGAAATATTCAGTGTAAGCTTACAGCTAGCCTGGTTTTGGTCTATAAAATATCAGAAAATTATAAAATGTATTCTTAACCTCAAGGTTTCATTTTCAAACATATTGTTTTGTCGTACCAACAATCCAAAATACAAATACATACAAACAGATCCTCATTGTTCTCCGTTAAGTTAGCTGGAAGTGATGTCATGTAGCCCCGGTGCACTTTATGTGGAGTGAGCGCTGAACCAGACTCTGTTTTAAAAAAAAGAAAAGCTTTTTAAATGCGACATTGTTCGTCAGCAACCGGTCATGTTGTCACTTGGGAGGCAATGTGGCCTTGTGGGCTCTGATTAATTTAGCATGCAGTGAACACACCAAGCATAATGTTGTTTTAATGAAGCTCAACTCCTGGGATTTACTCCTGGAGTTCTTCACCAATGTTTAGAAAGAAAGAAATAACGATAGGAACAGGAAGACCAACGTTTAAAGTGACTTATTTCCCTTTTTTAATGAGTGCTATGCGAGTGCTCCATGTGGATTTTTAAAAGTATCTGATAAATATTTAAAGAAACTAAAAGGTGTTAAATATGAGAACAGAACTTAGTGTGGTGGTAGAATTAATGTTTAATTGGGTGACAACAAACGCATATTTCCTCCTATTTGAAGGAAAATACTGAGCCTTTTAAAAAATACTTTAATTACATGTTTGTGAGTTCTTTTTAAAGATGTGTGAGCTGAAAGCCACAGACAGGAAGTCAGACAGTGTTGATGGACGGACTGACGCGTTTGGATCTTTACATGAGATTTATTTATGTCCTGAATTAGGTGTAAGGCAGCTCATTAGTGTCTCTTGGCAGACTTCCCAGTGGTATCCCACAAGGCCACAAGTCTTGAGCATTAAGGTGGGCAGAGGAGTCGAGGTGATGAGCTGGATCAGACCTGGGAGTTTTTTTCTGGGTCATGTTCAAAACCTCCTTTGCTCCAAAGCTGTGGTCTGAAGGTCACAGTAGCTTGTCGTGGGGACGACCCAAACCCCCGATGGTGAAGGTGAGCGGTCAAAGAAGCAACCAAGCTGAAGGAAGACAGGCGCTGGCTGAACAGAAACTCCAGTCTTCAAGTCTGAAGTGATGCTCCATGACTAACAGAGAGAAAGGGAAGAGTCTCACTCAGTCTCTTCTCTCCCGTACTGGTAATAAAGTCTATTCAGTTCAATTAATTTGTTTGCCCAAAATCACAAATTTGCCTCAGGGGGCTTTAACATCTGTACAGCATACGACATCCTTGAACCCTCGCATCAGAAAAAGAAAAACTCGCACTCCCAAAAACAACCTGAAAGCATGCTGTCACTCACCAGTAGTCATGAGCTCGGCTGTTTGACCAAATTAACCAGACCGCAGATAGAAGCAGCCAAAATGTTGGATCTCCCAGATATACACTTTTTAAAGAGTGCACTTATTTCACTTTCTCTTCCTCTTCTTTCTTTGCGTTTCTTTTGCATCTCCTCTTCTTCTTCTTTCTTTGCATCTCTTGATATCTTCTCTTCTTCTTCTCTCTCTCATCTCCAGCACGGCCAGCAGCTCTACCGTCACATCTATCTGGGCTGTAAAGAGGAGGACAACGTCCACAAAAACTTTGAGCTGCTCTTCACCACTCTGGCTATTCTGACCATCGAGCTGGCCAACGAGGAAGTGGTCATTGACCTCATCCGGCTCTCCATCGCCCTGCAGGTAACATTTGTTATTCATCTCAGCCGATGTCGTTCATATGATTTGTTGGTATTTTATTATAAACTTTGCTGCGCTGTTCTTACATGCAGACAAACAAACAAAAGAACAAAAACATTTCTTCAGTAAAAGCAGGAATAATAACCCAGTGCAAAAATACCAGAGTACAATATGTCTACAGCAATAACCTCCGGTTCTGAAGAGTGAAACCGATACTTCATGTGTTAAAGCTGCATTCTCTCTAGTGACTCCTCTGGTTGTATAGAAGTCTATGAGAAAATGACTCTACTTCTCTCTTGATTTATTACCTCAGTAAACATTGTAAACATGGGTTTATGGTCTCAATCTCTAGTTTCAAGTCTTCTTCAATACAGCATGATGTTCATTTAGTAAATTATGGTCCATTTAGAGTCAAACAGACCATAAAGCAGGGTATACTTTAGGGGCGGGGCTACACAGTGATTGACAGCTGAAACTGTTTCCTGTCGAACTTAAACCATATTTAAGATTTTCACCTGAAACGCAGAATGTACTTCTGTCAACTGCAGCTCTCAGATAAATGTAGTGAAGTGAAAAGTACAAGAGTTCCCACTGAAGTGTAGTTGTAGAGTTACCTCCCAGCTCTTAAAGCTCTCACTGGTGCTTTACCTCCAGTGGTACCCTCGATGTGAGGATGGTGTATTCATGGAGTCAGGGGTCATATTTTCATGGTTGATGAGTATCCGCGATGTCATCATCAGGAGCAGAGTCCTAATGTCATTAGACTGAACGCAGGTCCAATAAAACCTCCTACATGTGAGACGGAAGAGAGGTGTGAACACACACACACACACACACACACACACACACACCAGCTGCTCGTTTGTGTATCACGCTGAGATCTTATCGCTTTGAAATGTCACAGCAAAGCAACCAGCAATCCAGAGAGCAACTTCAGGTGTATTAATTAGCGATAGCTGATACGAGTGAGAGTGTTTACAGAGTATGTTTCCTCTGATGGAGGAGCATCTGCTTCCTTGAATGTGTTCTCACCCCGTGGTGAATATGATGAATGAGTCTGTGATGTGTTTCTGCAGTCATTTGTTAATTACAGTCATGGTGGGAAAATTTTTTTGTCTTTGTGGCTAAAATTGAAATTGGTCCAGTATTGAAGGAGAAGGCTGCAGAGGGCAGCACACCTTCACCGTCAGTGTTCCTTCACTAAAAGTGTTTTTTATTGCCCCTGATGGGCTCTTTAAGTGTCATAAAGTGTTTTTCTTTACCTTTTCAATCCCGTCTGATTGTTATTGTATTTCACCAACTATCGCTTGAGAAGTCTCGTTCTGAAACATCTCAAGGTGACTTACTGTCGGAAGACAACGATGGTAACATGAGTGAGAGTTGGAGAGCCGATGTTGTCAGGGTTTGTTGTGTTGGAGTACAGAAAGCATTGCTCAGTGTTATCTAAATGTGTTATCTAATGGCTGAATATTTAGCTGAGTATGACACTGAGGATGCTACCCGAGAATTCAGAACGAGACTTCTTCTTGAGTGAACGGACGGGATTAAACGAAAGGTAAAGAAACATGTTTTATTTCTCTGTAGGGTTCTTTTTGTAATGTCAGACACTTATGAGAACAACCTGGTAGAAACGAGCACTTCTAGTGGATGAAACGTGGACGGTGAGGAGTTACTCTGCAGCCTTCTCACTCATTACTGGAACACTTTCACTAATTGTCCCCATGAGTCACTTTCACACAGAAACATGG